>JAYDZG010000015.1:7501978-7517532 GCA_034509265.1 Microcambeva bendego | reverse complement strand
CGTGTGTGGTGTTTGTGCCTTGTCTGTGTTTGTGACATGTCCATTTGTGATTGCATAGTTTCTGTGTTTGTTTACCAGTTTAATGACCAGTTTAATGACAGTATTGCTGTGGTACGTGTGGGGGTCATGCTCTTTTAAATGGAACCAGTATTTAATGTTCTTTCTTATTCTGCCTTTCTGTCTTTAGAAACAGAAAGGAAAATCAATTAAATTATTTTTCCTTGGCCTTTCTGTCTCCCCCCCCAGGTCTAATGTCTAAAGTGGGAAGCTGTAACAAATTGAGTGGTTTAGAGGAGCTGGAGAAAATAGCTGCAGGGTGAGAGATGTCTGTGTGTATATGAGGGTTGTAATTGTGGGAATGTGAGGTTGTGGACTGCAACAGAAAACTTTGTAACATTGTATGTCAGATTTGCATAGATCAAATGGTATGCTTACCCCAAATCAACTCTAGTTGGATTCCTCTAGTCCTCTAGTGGTTGGATTCTTCTATTTTCATTTAAATGTGGATTGTTGGATCAGTTTGGTGTGTTTAATTTTCCTCCCATCAAACCATGGAAATTTTCTCCTAGTGCTTTCTTACAATCTCAATTTTGCCCTTGACAGAGTTGCTCAACACTTGAGTGATTTTGATGCAGGTCGCTGAATTTCCTTGATTGGCCCAGCCAAGCCAAAGTCTTTCCTCTTATCAAACCACATAATCTTTCTCCTTTAATTGTCAGCCCATTGCAGTTTGTCATATGCCTACTATGCAATTGTGGCTTTCACCTTAATACTCAAGGTTATGTCAAGCTTCTTTCAGATCAAAATTATTGAAGCCAGTGGGATCCTTGGTAAACAATTAACATGATTGTAGAGGATAATTAAAGCAAACCTTTATAATTTACAATTTTAACCTGAAAACCAATATGAGTAAGAGATGTTTGCCTTTTTGTAACTCAACAGCTTTTAACAGGTTTTCACATTCTTTGAGATAATCGTCAGACCAGGCGACAGAGCAAGGCCCTGGTAATGAAAAAAAATGCACATGGTCACGACATGCACAAAATTAGGCATATAACAGTCTGTCTAGAGTAGGCTAAAGATCATTATCATTTTTCTACAATCCCAACACCCTGATACATTCATTCTAGGATGTCACAAGCTGCCTTATTACTATAGTACTTTGTTAGTACTGCAACACTGATAATGATCCTCCATCCAAATAACATCTGGTTTGTGGGGTTCACATGGTCCCTCGTCATGAATGAATAATGGCTCGACTACAGTCAGTATTTGTGTACCTAATGTACTCATAAATTGTTCACTGAGTGTGTACTTTTTATTAATTCACTCAGTTTTGTGGAAAAGCTTCTTAGTTGCTGTTGTAGGTGCAATCCTCGGCTTAAACATGTGCTAAATTGACACCCAAGACTGTAGGAGGGAGTGAAAAATTTGAGCACACAGCACTTGGCAGCACTAACTTAAAGCACAAAACTATATTTTGCTGTGGCATATTTTACAATATCATAAGCCAGAGCAAGTTAAGCCCTGAGAATGTGGTGCCATGTGCTGCAACAAGCTATTTTTAATGCAGTGCTTGACAGGCAGAGATTAAGGCACATTGGGATTTTTCATAATGAAAAATTTATCAAAAGTTGCTTTGGCGGATGATATGAATGACAAAGTGTGTCACGAAAAAAAATGATAAGACGGGTGATGAGAAGATAAAAAGGGTTAAACAACCTATTCACAGACTTATTTTTGGGGTACTTTTTTAAGTTTTTACAGAATATATATATATGTGTGTGTGTGTACAGTAACTACAACATGGATCAGTAATTAAAAAAGGTGAATGAGCCATGACATTTTTTCTAAACTAAATTTTGGAGTAGCAGAAAGTTGACATGCCCCAACTGTTTGAATAATATTTAAAGCACACAGTATGTTAAACTGAATGTTATTTACTCCAGTCAGCTGAATGTGCTACATGATGGAGTTAAATAATGATAAATTTATAGTACCCAAATATTTTTAATAATATCTACAGTAATTATAGCTTTCACACTTACTTTGCATTATTTCGTACATTTAATTACTTGTGCCTCTACAGAGCAGGCCTAATGATGTGCTACATTAAACAGCTGGTCTTGATCTGCTTCATGCTTTTCACAAGTTCTCTTCAGTTTATTGTATTAATAGATTTTTGCAGTGTTTCAATATTAAATGTAAAGCATAGTTGTGGTAGTTTGCTGTTCTAGGGCTGCTTCACCTCTGGATGATTTGTCCTTATTGATGGAACTATCAAAATGGAATCCAATATGTAGAAGGAGGGCGGTCATACATAATACATAGCTGAAAAGAACCAACTTTAGGGTTGCTGACCTTACAGTATGTGGATTATGTGTTACCTTTAACTACCTGAGCATAAAACATGCTTTTTAATCAAATTAGGGTAAGGCCCCCTGGTCTGGCTTTCTGTGGCTGTAAACAAAGGCTGCAACTGGGCAGAAAGGCAGAGATGGTTCTCTTGTTCAAATAACAGTGTCAATGTGAGCCCCCCCAGTTAATGGTTTTGGCCTATTCATCTCTTGCAGCTGTCTACATGACAGTGGGAACTGAGACTTTGGCACATGTACAGAATCTAAACAAAAAGAAACTCTAAACAGACATTAAAAGGACGGAAGGTGATCAGTATTTTATGTCTGCTTGTTGTTGTGTAAAAAAAACAAAATTAAATAGCAAAATCTATTGAGGTGAATGCGTAAAGTACAAGCCTACAACCCTTTCTGGCTGGGTTGAACACTTGCACAATTTAAACTTTTTTAATTTGTTTAAGCTTTTGCGTTTGGTTCTTGCCAGCTAAAATTATTTAGCTGAAGTATTTGTCTTCAAAACGTGTACTGCAAACTATTCAGTCTACTGAAAATTGAATGTGGGAAAGTACCATTTGACCAGTCTGGATTACTGCAGTGTTAGAGACAGTGTTAGAGTGTTAGCTAGACTGTAAGAGAAATCAAGATAAAACTCTTCAAGTCTTCTCAAGATCAGTAAATCAGCTCTTGAAATAGACAATACATTTTGTGTTTGGAAATCAATGGCAACCAAAAAGTGTGAAAATGGTTGTGTTTGCTGAAAGACAGTAAGCCTGTCACACTGCAGTAACCAATAAACCACAATGGCACAGATACACAGACTGAAACCATGATCCATTTTTTATTAATGTGTTTCGTAACCCACCTGGTCACAGAGCTGCGATTCCATCCACAAATTCCCACTGCTGAGACTGACCTGGTAAGCTGCAGGTGTGCTAACATTAACTCATTCGGCCATGTGCAGAACAGACAAAGCTGAGCACAGAGGTGTTTAGGTGCTAAGCAAATATATGATATTTTGGCAATAAAAGAAATCTGTGCAGCATGTAGAAGTGTTTTAATCTGTTATGTGGGCTGGCAGATGGATCAAACATAAAGCCACTCAGGCTTGGTGAGCAGTATAGCATAGCCGTATCTCTGAAAGGGAATTACATTCATTATTCTTGAACACATCGTCCCTGCAGGCACACAGACAAATAAAGAGAAGACAGCTTTCTCTTGTTATGCATTGCAGTGTGATATTGGTAAATGTTACAGTTTGATTTATTGCCGCCTCTGGCTTAGATGATTGTTTAGTATTATGTGGATGTGTGGGCTGCTGTTGCTTGTTTGTGTCTACAGGTTGCAGTGATATGCCTTAATTGGCTTTGTGTGTGGCTTTATGTAACGGCACTAGGTTGTTCCTTGGCACTTAAAATTGGCATTCTCACACCTGCCAGAATTGAAAGTGAACCCAATTTTCAGGTTGCCTAACCAAGGTAGAAAAGAAAATGAATCCCAGAACAAGCCAAGCGCATCAATCCCACCAGTTGATTTAGCCCATGCTTAATGTACAGTGCCTTGCAAAAGTTTTCACCCCCCTTGACTTTTTGTGTTTTGTTACCTCACAACCTGGAATTAAAATTATTTTTTAATTAAAATTAAATCCCTTGATTGAAAGTTTGCATAATTTCATTATCAGAACATACCTACAACTTTGAACATTTTCATATTTTTTTATTGTGAAGCAGACAACAAATAGGACAAAATAACAGTAAAACTTCAGTATGCATAACCATTCACTCCCCTAAAGTCAGTACTTTGTAGAGCCACCTTTTGCGGCAATTACAGATGCAAGTCTGTTTGAGCTTGCCACATCTTGCCACTGAGATTTTTGCCCATTCCTCAAGGCAAAACTGCTCCAGCTCCTTGAGTTAGATGGTTTCCGCTGGTGAACAGCAATATTCAAGTCTAACCCCAGATTCTCAATTGGATTAAGGTCTGGGCTTTCACTAGGCCATTTCAATACATTAACATGTTTCCCCTTAAACCACTCAAGGGATGCTTTAGCAGTATGCTTTGGGTCATTTTCCAGTTGGAAGGTGAACCTCCGTCCCAGTCTCAAATCACTGACAGACTGAAACTTGCATTTAGCACCATCCATTTTCCCCTCGACTCGGATCAGTTTCCCAGTCCCTGCTGCTGAAAATCATCCCTACAGCATGATGCTGTCACCACCATCATGAGATGTGTTGGTTTGCACCAGACATACGTTTTCCTTGGTGGCCGAAAAGTTCAATTTTGGTCTCATCTGACCAGAGCACCTTTCTCCATACATTTGGGGAGTCTCCCTAATGCCTTTTGCCAAACTCAAAACAAGCTTTTCTATTTTTGTCTGTAAATGAAGGCTTTTTCTGGCCACTCTTCCCTAAAGCCCAGCTCTATGGAGTGTATGGCTTATTGTGGTCATATGGAAAGACTCTCTGCCTTGGGACCTCAGCAGCTCCTTCAGAGTTACCATTGGTCTTTGGGCTGCCTCTCTGATTAATGCCCTCCTTGCCCGGTCTGAGAGTTTTGGTGAGTGGTCCTCTCTTTGCAGGTTGGTTATTGTACCATGTACCAATGTACAATTTCACTTCACCAACTTGGACTATTTTTTGCTGCTGCATCACATAATTAAGATAAAAAAACATTTGAACATTTGAAAAAGCCAAGGGGGGTGAATACTTTTTCAAGGCACTGGAGGTCCAAATGTGCTTCAAAAAGAGTTCTCACACCTCCACTGGGGCATCTCACACATCCAGCAAGGTTCTAATGTGACAGCCAAAAGTATCGCTTTGCCAGGAAACCTTCCAGGAAAAAGGGAAAGTGTGCAGGTAGTATCTGTACCAGAGAACAAGAACAGAATTAACTCTGCATCAAAGATTTACGAGAAGGACAGATTGACAACAAATAAGAAACTTTCACCTGAAATGAATGAACACTCTAAAAACCCCAGGGAACTGTCACTTAAGAACAACTGATGTCAATCATCTTTGCTTTCATGACCTTTATGCATTCCATTAATAGCTACGCCTGATCACATGATTCTGTAATCATGTCCACTTGCCAGTTATTGAGTTATTGATTGCTTGTAAAACATTGGATGTGTTTTGAAAATGTAGGGTGCTGTTTTGCTGTCTTACTGAATACAAAGGCGGCTCTCAAATGAGAGAATGGCAATGAGGTAAATAATAAGTTATTGCCTTGTAAGTGAGGTTATTCAAGTTCTCTACTTAGATAGCGAATACATCTCGATTCATTACTAAGCTAACACAGTTAACATAGAGCCATTCAAATAAATACGCTAGCATGTTAAACAACATCTCCCTCTGTGTACCAAAATCACTAAAACGTCATTGACAAGCCCGAACTTGTAAATAAATACACTTTTCCACCTTTATCCAAATTAAACATCAATAATAATTTGTGAAAATGAAAATGGTTTTCTGCCCCACCATCTGCCATATTTATATTTTGTGAGAACAGTCATGTTGCACAGCTCACTCTTTCTACACTGAATATACCATTCAAATTTTAAGATATCTTAGTTGGAAGGATTTTAAGGCACCTACAAGCTTTCTGTCCGCTGCATTCAGTAATCTGTAGTCTCACTAAGCTCTCTCTTTCTCAAGCACTTTGTCCTTCCATTATTGTCAACTCATTTCTATGCTCTTCATTTATAGTAGCAAAGTATAGAGTACAATAATGTGTCAAGCCTGTGATGGTTATTATTATTTCAACAAAAGGCTCTTTGTCATTTAATGGTGCACCTCTCTCTCACTGGAGATGTGTGTGTACGTGAAGGGAAAGATTTGAACTCACTTTAGAAGGTATTGGTGATTAACAAGAACAGCTTGACTTCACAGGAAAAAGCTATGTGTAGGAGAAAAAGTGAGAGAAGAGAAATGGAAATAAATGCCTGCATGCTGTGCAGCTTTATTCCTGCTTGGAAAATTAAACCAGCTAAGGTTGCAGCAGAAATCTTCTTTTTTGCAAAGTAAACTTTTAAGTACCATTTGTGAGTGTAGCTCTTGTAGCACTTGACTACAATTTGCCAAAGTAATAACTTCCCCATGTGGTTATAAACTATTGTTGAAGGAGGGTTTTTGAAGCAGTGCTGACCTGATGCAAGTGTGCACTGTGGTTTTGGTCCCAACAATTACATGGAAACCCATGTTAAAGACTACAGGGATGCTGGTCCTGTCTTAATCGTAATATTATAAAAAGCTTCACAAAACATAATGTGTACATGATTGATGATGACTCACCCTGTCTAGCTTTTCTTACTCAATGTCTTGGTTACTCTAGTCTGGTTAACATGCCATTTTGGCATTTAGAGGAGAAATGCCAATTTTCTTGTTTCCATCTGTATTACTAGCCCCTTCTTGTTCATTTGGATGGATTACTCTCAAAACTCTAGCAACAGCCTATGACACTGTTTTGTTTTGCCACTGTTTAGTGTTGCATGTTTCTTGTTATGTGCTACCCCATCTCCATTAAAGCTGACTTTAATTCTTTCCTTTCAGATCCAAAATTATAAATCTTAACTAACAATAGTTGGATTAACATCATATCTGAATGAAAAAACATCTTAGTAAATGTGCTACAATGGCCCAGTCTGCAGAATTAGGTGAAAGTTATACAGCTTTTCCTTTAGTTGCTGTTGTAGCAGGTGAAAAGCAATATCAGCCAAAAGCAGTTTCATTAGACTCCAGTCAAGAATTTACAGCAGCATTTGGGTCAGTGGTCCTTACTGCCTTCACAAAGCTAAAGCAGGACTCCTTTGAAGAACAATGAGTATCCTCCATCATTGTATGGGATGCTATTCTCACTAGAGGTTTTTTTTCATCTTGCCCAAATGATAGACTTTGTGGAATGACAGTTAATGGGTTCTATAATAAATCCTTTGGTAGATTTGGTGTAGTGTTACTTTCAAAACCCAAAATAATAATTTCCAATACCTGTTCCACTCAAAGACATATGCTCAGAGAGATCTGTAGTGGCACACATGTTCTCCACGCTCTCAGAAAAGCTTCTGACTCAGCCCAAAGATTTTTATTATTTTCATCTTTTCATCAATGTGGGTAATTTCTATTCCTTTTGAAACAATTTCCATTATTATGAGCATAATTTGTCTGCCACTGCTCTATAATCTGTGCTCATTTATAAATTATGAATATCGGCTCTGAGCTTCCATGGTAACCAATTTTTAATTTTTTAAACCTAAAACCCAATATGCCAATTCCCTTATTTTCACCGTAGACTAAAGATTTGGGTTTGACATTAAAAGATGCATATGGGGTAAGGGATCAAGATTTATTTATTTTTTATTTCAGGTAGTTACATATGGATCTAATTCATACTTGTGAACAGAGCTAATCAGACTTCATATTTAGTTTCAATCCCTTTGCTTGTAATAACTGCATCAAGCCTGTGACCCAATGACATCACTAAACGTAAAAACGGATTCTTATTTTGTGATGCTCTTCCAGGGTTTCAATGCAGCGTTTTTCAGTCAGTGTTTGTTTTATAGGGTTTGTCCTATAGGTTTTAAATCTAGAGATTGACTAGGCTTGTCTAATATCTTCCACTTCATGCCTCTGATAAACTCCTTCGTAGTTTTGCTGTGTGTTGTAGGTCATTATATTGCTGCTAGTCATAGAATCTCACAATCAGTTTAGTCGCGTGTGTCTTTAAATTGACAGACAAAATGTTTCTGTGTTAATCATACTGCTTCTTTCATGTGTGATATCATCAATGAGCAGAAGAAGCCATCCAAGCTCAAGCCATGATATTCCTACCACTGTGTTTCACAGATGCTTGTATGTTTGGGATCATGAGCAGACTTCACCCTTTCCATCACATTGGTAAATGTTCATCAGTCCAAAAAAGTCCCAGAATTTCTGAAGCGTGTATCCGTTCTTATTGCTAATTAGTTGTTTGCATCCCCGGTACTTTTGTTCATGAAGTCTTCTGTGAACAGTAGATTTGTGATGCTTTCACTCCTGCCCTCTGGAGGTTGTTGCTGATGTCATCAACAGTTGCTGTAGTGTCTTTTTAAGGCACACACAACGTTTATCTCTCAATCTACTGTTGTTTTGGTCTTGGTCTACCTTTTGGATATCTGTTACTTGGTACACTTTCTTCATTTCAAGCGTTGTACTGGCTATGGCCAATATTTGTGCAATGGCTCTGATTGATTTTTCATCTCCTCTCAGCTCTATGGTTTTCATGTTTGATGATTACTCCTTTAACTATAAATGTAGAAGGAAACGACTGGGCAACAAAACATGACTGACAGTCTTTTGCTCATAAGTGAAATGGGTTGGTTCAGACAAAAGGTGATATCTTATGAACTGTTTATCAGATCCAGATGTAAATACCTGAAAATAAAAGCTGAAATGTTGTTCTTTTAAAATGTTTTCAGTTTACAGTAGAGAAAATGGATCGGCCCCACTGGAGGGGAATCCATCCATTAAAGTGTGACAGTTTGATTTAAAATTGAGGAAAGAGTAGCCTCTAGTGGCTGATCAAAATAATGTGAAATGACGCAACAGATCTATATTTTTCTAAGAACAAAAGCTTTTACCGAATTCAGTGACATAACAAAACTAGAGCTAATTGAAAGTTTTCAATTTGAGCCCAAAATCTAGACATACGTGTTTTAATATTTATTTATCTATTATTACATTAACACTTACATTTCTACAATTCTACAGAGCAACTTACTCAGTAAATATTTGCTGTAATTGTTTTTTTTTTTTGTTTATTTTATTTTAACATGCTTTTACACGTTTGGTTACATTTATGACAGACACACGTTAGATTCATTACACAAGTTTACATGACATTTTACATTTTCAGCATTTAGCAGACGCCTTTATGCAAAGCAACTTACAGTTTGAGCAATGAAGGTTGAGGTAGTGAGGCTCATGTATAGTGAGGCTCATATGTTCCTGTTTTTCCTGTTTTTTCTTCATTTCATAAATGGTCAATTGTTTTATTTTCCATTTACTTTGTTTTAACCAAACTATATTTTATCATACTGTATTTTCTTTAGTTTTATTTTCTTTAGTTTTCCTTCTTAATGTCTTGTGATCTAAGTGCCACACATAATATTTATCTGCTTTGTCAGTTGTTATTACTTGTACAAATGCAAGTCTAGAGGAAGCCGAGATGGTTGACTGCACGCTGTCTCTTTCAGCCAACTCTGACAGAAAATCAAAAGAGAGATGCTATGACCTTGCAAGATTACCTTGTTGGTAAATATTATGAGACCAAGGTTACACACACGTGTGTTGTTTCCACATGCTATGTGTTATCTTGAATACAATGAAAGGTTTGAAGTCAGCTAGACCATACAGGTCTCAAAATGTGTTTTTCCCTGTGTTTGTGTGAATCATGATGAATCATGAAACTATACTTTTTTTTAATTTAATTAATGTTGTCATCAACATATTCAGAAGGAGACCTTTTTTGCAAATGCTGTATAAAATGTTAATAGTTAATGAGCATAAAAGTAGAATACTTTACACTTTTTATGAGACATGCTGAAAAAAAAGAAAAAAGTTATCTTCACTTCAGGATCCATACTAGATCAAATAACTAGACTAGACAGTGAAACAGGTCAATACTCATCTATATAATTACATAGACAGGTGTACAGTAAATGGAATTCATTCTCTGCATAGCCCAGCTTGTTTGGAAGCTGTGGTCAGAGCGCATGGTCAGCCATTGTACAACACTCCTGGAGCATAGAGAGTTAAGGGGTTTCCTCAAGGGCCCAGGAGTGGCAGCCAGGCAGAGCTGGGCTTCGAACTCTTCAGCCTTTCAGTTGGATTACCCAATAGCCTACCACTATCTATTAATCAATGCCATCATTCTTTCTACAGTGTATAATAAAAATTATATTACATTTTTATGGTAAGAAATGGAAAGAGTACATGACCATTCCAGTGCTTCTGTTCCTTTATATGTCTGCTGCTTTTCTACACTTTTTTTACACGTTTTTTCAACACGTTTTTATTTTCATTTTATCACTGTTCATCAGATTTCTTTCGAATACCAATGCTACATGGGTTTGTGTGTATGTATTTATATGTGTTAGTTTAAAAACCTCTCCCTTTTGCTTATGAAATCTAGAAAAATCTTGATTGTAAAGGCTCATGCAATCACGTGCCCTGCATGCACTTGGTAAAGAAAAGAAATGGCAAAAAATGGATGGATGGAGGGAAATGTGAAGAGGAGAGGGTGACTGGAGCTGGCAAGTCGTTGCTAGGAAACCACATCCTGCCAGACTGATCATGTGACTGGAGAAAACTAGTGAACAATGCAGTCTCAATTATCACAAGCAACAAGCTCAGGAAATAAACACAGACATGTTTGAGTCATGCTTAAACACAGAACTGTCTTACCAATAGTGCATGCTATGCTTTGTAGGCTTGGCAGGTAATTTTTTTATTAGGTAAATGCACTAATCTAATTTTGCTCTACTAGACCTAACACAGAATCGGGCTTAACAGTGGACCATGGGCATGTTGAAGCTAATGTTATATGGCCCTTATGCAACTACTGTGCCTTAAAACGTCCTCCTTACACTATTAGTATAGCTATGTGTAAAGAAAAGAAAAGAGTATTAATTATAGAGTAGTATATGTGATGCTTGATAAATGATCTGTTCAAATACAAATGTAAGCACAATTCCTGCCTATGTCAAAATGTGAAGGGTTAAATTCTAAGGCTATTGCCTTATTTATAGTTTATTTTTTATCATTGCAGGAGAGGACACTGCAATGGCTTTTTAGGGCCACTGTTAAAAATCTATTTGGCTGAGAATAAAAAAATGATGTGGACAAATATAGTAGTAACCACCTTGACACCTTGACACAAAAGTGACACGTTGAGGATAAAGAGGATATGTACATACAGTCATGGAAAATTATAACTTTATTTTAGTTTACAATTTCTAAGTATGTGATTGACAAAAATGAGCAGTACTGCTTACACAATTTGCTTTTATAATTGTAGAAATTTTACATATGTTAATATTATTTGCCATTGAAATATATACATTAAAAAGGGATTGGAAACAAATAAAACAGTTTTTTTTGGGGGGGGGGCTGCTTTCTTCCACTGTCTTGGGTGGTAAATCATTCTCTGGCTTTTTTCACCACAGATTGACTCCTCAGTGATGCATACTCCAGGGTACCTGAAGGTACTCTCTCTTTCAATTGTGCCCCACCAATGCTGTGTTGGGAATATGTTTGGGTATTAAAACCATTTCAGTCCCACCTTGTTACCCGTTTGTTCCACCTCATCAAGATTGGTGGCCTCATAATTTATTATGTTTTTGTTGTTGTTTTTAATTATGTTTCTGGTCTGTATGTTTTCTCATTTCTGAAAAATACACCTGAAACAAGCAATTACCACTCCACCTTTGCCTGATACTGCCTGGCTCTCCTGTGCAAGTAACTTAAGATACCTCTGCATTTCTGGTCTCCACATTTCTAAAATCTTAGTCCTTATTTTTAATAATGATTGGTATTGATGAAATCACATTAATCTTTATTTGATTTTTGGAGATGGTATTATAGCTGAGTTGTATTGCTCAATAACAATAGCTTTGAAATCACTGTGCATCATAGTGAGCCTGAGGTAGTCTTAAGGTTAAAACAGTTTTATCAAAGTGTTTTAACCCTTATAAAAATCTAGTGAGCACTGTATATTTAGCAATGTCACCATCCCTTCCCCCTCACTTTTCACAGTGCTCGGATTGGCTGTAGAGACCAACCTGTTGCTAGGCTATTTTCATTATGCTGTCTTATTGCTGATGCTGTATAAGGGTGCAGTATACCATAAATAAATGTATGTATTTTCCTCAGACGATACATGACACTGGAGCACAGTTAAGAAAGTGAAAACAGAAGTGTTATTGGTGTTGCTATTGATAATATTATAATGTCAATTAATTGTTATTAACACGAAGACTATTGGCATAATTTTGCCAGTCTACTGCTTTGCTGACCCAAGTGTTGTTTTTTTTTTTGTTTGTTTTTTTAAATACTAAGATATACATGATATACATAAGATTTTTAAATACAAGATATACATAAAATGTACAGGTATCAAGGGATAAAATCTAGTAAGAACAATGACAATTACTATTCAGTTGGAAACCTTTACATTATCAGCATTTAGCAGATATCCAAAACGACTTACATTACAGTTACAGTAAACAGTCTGAGCAATGACATTTAAGGACCTTTCTCAAGTGCCCATCAGCAACCGGCAACCTTTGAATTACCAGTCTCGTATTTAATGTATTTATTCATCTCTAGACAGTGGTACGGTGGCTTAGTGGGTTGCACTGGCACCTCACAGCGAGAAGGTCCTGGGTTCGATCCCCACGTGGGGCCTTTGTGTGGAGTTCTGCATGTTCTCTCTGTGTCCGCGTGGGTTTCCTTCAGTCCAAAGACATGCCACCAGATTAATTGGAGACACTGAATTGTCCTGTAGGTACCTGCAATGGACTGCCCCCCATCCAGTGTGTTACCTTGTGCCTTGCGCCCGTTGAAGATCTGGGATAGGCTCCAGCACCCCTCCCTGACCCTAATTAGAATAAGAAAATGAACTAAACTGATCTCTAGACATTATCTTGAGTAGGGCCACTGTGGAGCCTGCCAGAAATGACTGTGAACAGGGTTGGCTGATGTATAACAGGGCAACACCTGCTTAAAAGTTCACTTACACATAGGAGGCAGTTCAGAGTACAAGATCCACTTACTGACAATTATTTTAGGAACTATCTGTTAAGCATTTATTTAATTCTATTTTTGCATTATAATTTTTAAGAAGGAGCCATATTTGAGACCATAGGGAAAAAGAGAGAATGGAAGTTACTGATACGTATATCACAGTTGTGGCCAGAAGATTGGCACAAATTTTGGATAACAAAATCTGCTTTCAAATATTTTTTGTCAAATTCTTCTATGGCAGGGGTGCCCAAAAATTCCCTTCAAGGGGTCAAAAGATAATCCCAGTCAAGGGCCATGGGCCAAAAATAAGTAGTTATGTTATTTAAATATTGCATTGGATTAAAATATAGTATTTTTTTAATGTTTATAAAACAATACTGTGTTACAAATGAACAGAGCTTTTATTGATTTCAATGTATGATAGAAAATATTTCTTTTTAGGAGCAGAAACATTTAAACATGTAAATTTGTGAAGAAAAACATGCAGAGCAAAATATTACTTTTGAAAGAAAGTTTGCCAGGGGCTCTGCAGGAATCACTGCACCAGTTCACAGTAATGGAAAGAAACGATTGCCTGGCGAAGCGGGAGAGTAAAGTCTAGTGTTTTACCAAAAGGTCATTGCAGGGCAGTTGTGGAGCGGGTGCCATGGATTTTCTCAGATAGTGGGAGCCACTATGTATAACTTGTGATGGACTACTTCTCCAAGTAGTATGCAGTTCCTGACCAAAGAACCCTGGTTATTGTTTTCTATTTTTTTTTATTTGGTGGGGTTGGGTCCCTGAGAATTTGCATAGTGACCAGGGCTGTGTGAACATATTGGTATAACAACTAATTATATGGACAAAGGGGTTAAACACAGAGCTACAAAGTGCTTGATTGTATGCTGCACTATAAACATTGCATTAGTGGTAATGCCACCTGCCCCTACACCTCTGTGGGTCCCAGTTTGGGTAGTATTGTGTATTGATGTATGTTATGCAATGAGTTGATTTGTTAATGCTGTGCTACTGTTTAGTTGCCTGCTCAAAATTCCCCATTGTTTACATTGGCACAGCTTGTGGCTATATTAACATTTGTGATCTGTGTTTTAGTTTACTTACAGCGTATGTGTCTTAGTGTTGTTGACTTTTCCCTTGACTCATATCAAGAGACTCATATCGTAAGTTAAGTGCACAAAATAGTTCCTGAAAGTCTCATCTCTCCATTGTTAAAGGATTTAGTGCAATACAGATGTTCAGAGAAATGCATGGAGGATATAGGCAGTAATGTTTGAGTTGTCTTATACAGCACTGTTTCTCAACTATTTCAGGGTCTTGACCCCCTTTTTCGGTGGCCAAGCAGGCTGCAACCCCTGTGACAGCTACATTAAGATGCAAAAATCATTGAATTGTAGTTCAGGTCCCCAAAGAGTCGATGACAAGTTGATAATGCAGCCCACCATCCACTGTGGCGACCCTTAGTAGTAGCAGCCAAAAGAAGAAGCAAGTATTTGCTAAAAGAAGAAGCAAGTAATTGTAAAATTACAATTTATGAGCAATCATTTAGAAGTCACTTTAGAAGTCACTTTAGAATCGTTTAGAAGTCACTTTAAAGAAAATAACATGTAATATTAAATATGCATCATGTCACACAGAAAAACACGATTTAAAACTTGTTTACAGGCTTGTCAGATGTTTTTCAACTAAAAACATTTTTTAAATCCACCAAAATGCATGAAAAACCACCCAGTCAGGCAACACCTAATTGGGGTCGGGGAGGGATGCTGGAGCCTATGCCAGCTCTCTCAACGGGTGCAAGGCGCAAGGTAACACCCTGGATGGAGCGCCAGTCCATCACAGGTACCTACAGGACAATTCAGTGTCTCCAATTAACCTGGTAGTCTTTGGACTGTGAGAGGAAACCGGAGTACATGGAGGAAACCCACACAGACACAGGGAGAACATGCAAACTCTGCACAGAGAGGACCTCGATCTTCCCAGCCAGGGATCGAACCCAGGATGTTCTTGCTGTGTGTAGACAGTGCTACCCACTAAGCCACCTTGCTGCCCTTTGAAAGTTCAGTGATTATATGAAAATACATTGTCATTTTACGAATCACTTTTTATAATTTAATTATTGTTAAATGAATTATTGGACAAAATTTTAATATTTTAAAAACCGTTGGCGACTCCCTCCCGCAAAAACCTTTGGTCGTGATCCTCCGTTTAAGATCCACTGTTCTCTTCGGTTATTATGGGTTGTTTAGCTAGACTCCTATTTAAGCTTTTTTCCACTTCATTATCAAAAATATATTAAATTGTCAATCACATGGTAATGCATGACACTTAATGTTGCTCGGTACATCCATATCATAATTAAAAGTATGTTTTGTTCTGCTACCTCATCCTCTATTTTCAGGCGCGGAGTGGGCGGGCTCGTTTGTGATGT
>JAYDZG010000015.1:7412566-7431656 GCA_034509265.1 Microcambeva bendego | reverse complement strand
GAATCACAAAATCACATTTCTAAAAATAAAAAGTTAAATGTGTAATGTACATGTATGTAAAATATTTAACATTTTATGTGAGCCATAGTTCTGTGGTCAGTGTTTCTAGTTCTGTGATGAGTGATGAAAGCCTTAACTCTGGGGTGAGTGCTGTCCATGATAATTCTGCTAGCCTTCTTGGTCAGTCAGCTAGCATACAGGTGGGAGAATTTTTCACCATGATATTCTGAGCTGTTTTCACCACCCGATGCAGATCTTTATGCTCAGTAGCAGCTCAACTCTCGAGCCACACTGCAACATTACTGGTTAGAATACCTGTTAAAAATTACCAGTAGTTCCTGATGCAGTTTGGCCTTTTTCAGCTTCATGAGAAAGAAATGTCCTAGATGAGCCTTCATAATCAGGTGTGAGGAGTTAACTGTCCACATCAGCTAATTGGACATGTAGTCTTTTAGCTGGCCAACACCAGCAGCACTCATGAAGCCCCACATATGGTCAGGGTGGCCGCGAGGTCGAAGGCCCTGTGTCTGGGTCACAGCATACCTAAAGTGGTAATACCTTAACAATGGGGACAGCCATGGCCTGGGGGTTAGAGAACTGGGCATGGAAGGTTGCCGGGTTCGATTCTTAGAGCCAAAAGGTCATGACTGAAGTGCCTTTGATCAAGGCACCCAACCCCTAACTGCTCCTTAGATTCTGTGGCTAGAGCTGCCCACCGCTGTGGGCATGTGTGCTCACTGTTCTCTAGTGTCCACTGTTGTGTATATGTGAGTGTCACTGTACAGTGGTGAAAGAGTAAACATTCTAAATATGTAGACACTCCTCAGCTTTGCGACACTGAACAGTTTGGAAGCCATCAGTTCCAAAAACATTTTTTCTAGGTCTCATCACTCCAGAGTAAAGAGACCAAAGTCTTCAGCTTTTCAGCATAGGTCCTAGCAAATTCAAGGTGAGCTTTTTTGTGTATGGGCTTTAGAGGGGGGCTTCCTCTAAATTACACCCACTCATGCCATTTTTCTCCAGTGTACCCAGAATTGCATTCTACTTCTTGAGCTAAATGTAGTGATTCTTTACTTTTTTCTCATGACACTCCTGTCTCATGAACATCTTTAAAAAATGGTAATACTGTTGCTACAGTATTCTTACTAAGTAAAGCTGTTCTTATATTCTTGCCCCCTCTGGTTGAAATAACTTCAGTGAGATGATACTTGCAGCCATCTACCAATCTCGATCTGAAGAAAGTCTGCCCCACTCCTCATCGCAGAATTCTTTCAGCTGTGAGATATTTGTGGGGTTTCTTGCATGTACATTTTAAGTCACTCCACACTATCTCAACGGGATTAAGATTCAGGCTTTAACTTGACCATTCCAGGACTTTACACTTCTTAGTTTTCAGCCAGTCCTTGGTGGATTAACTGGTATGTTTTGGGTCATTGTCATGTTGCAATGTCCAGTTTCTGCTTCAGCGATAACAGATGGTTTCACATGTTCCTCAAGCATCCTCTGATACACAGTAGAATTCATCTTGAATTCAAACATAAGTTTTATCAGTACACAAGTTTATTTCAAACATGTTCATGGACAATTTTGGATCTCTAATTAAACTCATATGTTTAACTCACATGTTTTTTGACTGTGTGAAGAAACCGGAGCATCTGCAGTAAACCCAAGCAGACACTGGATAAACATGAAAACTCCACTCCCAGGGGGTCAAACCAAGGACCTTCTTGCTGTGAGGTGACTGTGTTACCCACTTAGCCCCCACACCATCCTTACTTTCGCATTACAGTTTTTAAACATGGATACAACCTTTAATTAAATGGCCACCAAAATTGTGATGTCTACATATATCAAGGGTTACAGAAGACCTCAAATATTTATATTATTTGCGTTTTTTAGGTAAAGAATGGGAATACCATTGACTAACCAGTCTGGTTGCTTTTAAATAAATAGATATTGGTTTGTCAGACTAATATTAATAGACGACTATTTGTATTATTGTTTAAAGTGTTGAGCTTTCATAAGTAAACCGATAAAAGATAACGTTGTAACTAACTTTATTATACATTAGCCTGTGTTTTGCGACATAGCATGTGTGTAGGAGTGTGCGTTGAGGAAGGGTGTATTGGGTCCAGTATTTAATCCACCTTTGCTTCCCTCTCTTTGCGATGGACGCGCAAAACACACTATACAAGAAATAATTGCTTTTGTCTGAAAGAGTTTGAAGGGGTGGGTGGCCTTTTTGCCGAGGGGGTTCGGGAAGGACAACTAGTCGCTTCTTCGTTTTCTTTTTTCTTTTCTCTTGTGCGCCGGACACGCGGATGGCATCTGTCAAATACAGATGGAGGCTGTGCGCGTGTGTGTGTGTACGCACGAGAGAGAGTAGACAAAGGGTGGTGGGGGTTTGGGGGGGCATTACACTGGCCGAACAGCCATGGCCTCAATAAAATAAGCAGAAATTATTATTATTTAAAAATAATCACTTTTTATGGGAGCAGTTACAGTATTATAGTCGCAGTACCGGAGCGTATAGGTCCAAATGAATCGTTCATATCTCGCTATTAAATATTGCTTCCGTTTTTATGGTACGGGCTTAATAATTGATCGATATCTCATTATAAACACCGCGGCGGCCGCAGCGCGAGGGACCGAGTATGTGAGCGAGAGAGAAGGGGGAGGGGAGGCGGGGAACGTTGGACAAGGTGGATGTGTGAGCGCGAGGAAATTGAGCTCGCTGCTTTCGATTTTTCTGTATTGATTGCGATGTTTAGCGTATAGATTTTTCTATTTTAAAAATCAATGTCGGCAATAATCTGGAGTGTAAGTGCGCGGCGCAGATTATAGCTTTCTAACTGTCGCAGATCGGAGGATGGGAAAAATGAGCAAGCGAGGGAGAATGGCGCAATGCTCTCGTATCAAATCTATAGAAATAGTAAAAGTTTTGTTCTGCGAACGAGAAGTCGGCACAGTTTATCTTGCTAGCACGCGCACACAGCTTTATCCCTTGATGGGCATGCTGCAATGCCTGTCATTGTGTCCAGTGTTTCACACGCCCTGTGGTGTTATCAATTCATTACATTTCTTTTAATGCTGTTTCCTGATCAAGGTTGTGGTGCACAGACTGGGCCAGGGTTCAGAAGTACACTTGAAATGGGACACAAATTAGTTAGTTATTCACTCTGGCTCCTGTTAGCTGCATTTAACTACACAGAGAGGGATGGAAAATTGTTTAAGTATTTTCACTCTTTTTTCCCAGGAAATGAAGATAAGACTGATGTCATAAATCTTTGTGCTCCCATAAAAAAGGCTAGTGGCTGCACCAATTGCATTGAGGCACAAGCATCAGTATTAGAAAGTGTAGGAAGAACACACACACACACACACACACACACACACACACACACACACACACACACACACACACAATACTGGATACATATAATAATGGATAATAAACATAATTTGCAATTAGGGTTGAATTACTTTTTTCAATTCGGGAACTTTTCTAGACAATTTGAGGTTTCAAAAGCATCTGTGTAAAAAGTAAATAGAAGGGTGATTCCATTGGTCAATGCTGGCCTTTGTATGTAATCTATGTAATCTAGGATTGAAAGAACACAAAAAACACAGTTTTATCATGCCATGAGATGCTTTTAAAACACAAGTGTCAATACCATGTGCGTAAAGGCTAGTTCACAAAATAAGCCCTTTCTCAAAACAGCACAGTGGAGCTAAAGGGTTTTTGCTCATTACAAGCATATGAAATATGTTTTGTGATAAACTGTCAAACAGGCACGTGTACAGAGAGACCCCTAGTGTTGATCAAGCACCTACCCTTTTGCCCTGGATGAGAAAAGTGCCCTTTCTGCTAGAGCCCATTTTTTTCTTCATTAATATTTTTTAAAAAATTACCCTTGCCCATGGGCGTCACCACCATCTGTTTCATAATTATTCGTTTGGACCATCCCACATTTTACATAAAAATGAGTTTACCTAGCACTGTTTCAATTGCTTAGTGAAATAATTTATTCCTCTTGATCAATAGGAGAATACACATACCAGTGAAAGTCCACTTTTTTCTGGGTTGCCTACATCTCACCACATGCAAGTGAAGTGAATTGTCAGTGCATAGAAAGTAAAGGTGCAGGCAGCTCGAAACTGGAGCTTTACACCCCTCCTTGGACACAATGCAGTCAGCATCAGACAGACAGGTAATGACAATGTTTGTGCAAAGTTATTTGGTGCTATATGTTCACGGTCTTGTTTTTAATTTATTTCAATAGATGTGTATTTATTGTGTTAGCAAAAATAAATATGCAATATGTTTTTGTATGAATATTTTTGACGATGGGTGCCATTTTTGGCTTGAGCACCTGCCCCCAAAATGTGTGTGCATCTGCCTGCTGTTAAATATTAAAAATAGTATTTTACAAGTTCAAGCCACACCTACAACTATAGTGAATAAAACTTGATTATGAGACAAGTCCAAATGAGTTGGGGCAGTGGAAAGTGGAGTAACTATTTTACAGCAACATATGGTGCCTTAGAGACATGTGGGCCAAACTTTTTATTGGTATATAGAATTATGGTGTTGAAATGCAAGAGACAATCGATTATAACTATAAATCTATGCATTGGTTAATTAAATGAAGCTTTTGTGTCTAAGGTTTAGGAAATTTGGGTTTTTCCTCAAATACTCTGATGAACAGAATAATCAGCTGCTCCGTTCTGCTCTCCTCCAGATCTTTTCTATATTCTTCAGCTCTTTTCCATCCTGTCATCTTATATTTCTCTTATAGTCCTATATTTGAATCTCCTCTGCAATATTTGCTTCTTTTCTCATTCACCTCCATGTCACCTGCTCTCACTGCCCCGTCAGCATCCGTGAACTCCCTTTCTCCCTCTTTCTTATCTGAATGCACCAGAGAGAACATGAAAGAAATACTATTATTAAATAACTTGTATTTCTCTGGCTGTAATGTTCAGGAATTGAGTATTGACCATTTCTGATCTGGTTGGCAATTACATCTAGAAGCACTGACTTTTCTCTTGTACTACTGTATACATTTATCATCATTGGCACTCATTTTTCTAGTGCTGTCTACTTACTTTTCTTGTTTCTGAGGCTGCAAAAAAACTGTGAATATCACTGCAACCCTGTCTTTTGCTCATAAAACTTACAAAAAGCTGCCATACCGAAAGAATCTATGAAAAACAGGGGTGAAAGGTTGCATGTGGGGAGGAGGTTTGGATACAAATGATGTGATTGTAGATGTGATTTGTCTGGTAAATGCCATTTAAGAGTGCTAATAAGAACATTAGATTTTTATTGTAGTGAAGAATAAAGGAGCACACATTTGTAGTTTGTGGACATAGTTAGAAATTGGTGGAGCTTAATGTTCTAGTTTTGCACTATGCTGGCTGCATTTGTCCAACACCTTTATCCAGACAGGGTGATAATAGAGATAATAATTTCTCGCTAACTTCCTGCTGCAGCCTACTAACATTTCCTTTGTTTTGCTTACATTAAGGAGGAGATGTGATTCTGGCAATCTCTTCCTGATAGGCCTGCTCATAATTATCAGGCCTACCACAACAGAATCATCGGCACACTTGACAAAAGTGGTGGCAATTGAACTGCCACACCATCATAGGAGTACAGCGGGGGGCCAGGCCACAACACTGTGGGCACTAATGCTGAGGGTGGGTGAGACATGTTTATCTATCTGCACTGCTTATGGTTTGTCTGTCTGGTTGAAGATCCAGTGATACAGGGGTGGATAAATGCATAGGTTCTCTAACATGTTAGTTTGGAGTTGATAAGTGTTAAACTGTAGTAAAAGGCTCCCCAGAATTTTAGCAAAGCTACCCCTCCTAGCATCCAGACATGATGCTGTCAAAAAGCAAGTGACAGCATCATGTGTAGAGTGGCTGTAGTATGCAATTGGTAGAAGGTCCATTCAGTCCCTGATGAAGTTTCCACTGAGCCTTCTACATCACTGCATCATAATAAGCATACTGGCATGGATTGCCTTGTTTAAGGAACAATGATGGTATGTTGTCACAAAACATTTAGTAAGGACGGTATTGAAATTGTCTGTGAACAATGGTGCAAAAGGCTTTCAGTACTGTCTTGTACTGCTGTGCTTCTAGTGTTCACCCTTCTAAATCTGTTTCTGTCTTGTCCATGTTCCCACTAATAAGCCATACATTATAGGCAGCTGTGAAAGTTCAGAGCATCAAGGATAGTTGTATCCACCCATTGTATTGTCCCCATGGCCCCTTTGGTAAATATTTGTTAAATATGCTGACAACATCAGCAGAACTGACAAAACACATCCCAGTCTGTGGCATCAGAACATCCAATAGTGTGGCCAGTGGTTGTTCTGTTTAGTGCAACCTTCCTCTAAACCGGATCTTCCTTCATCAGGCTTTATTAATATTTAGGCATGAGAAAGATGGTGGCATTGCCCGACTTTTGATATGTTGATATGTCTGTGCCTTGGAACTATACTTGAACAGCAATTAACAGGGACCCAGTTTGGCCAATGATAAGTCAGATGTTCTACTGCTGAGAGAGTCTCCAAACACAATGGAGGCAGCTTCCCAGTGATTGATTTAAAACTGTAAGTGTTTCAAGAGCGTCACACAGTATAGTGTTTGTGTACTGTATGTCTGATGAGAAATATACACAATGCTTTCAAAACTGATACAACAGGGGGCTTTTGGGTACCCTAAAGAATGAAGGTAGTAAAGTTAATGTTAACAAGCCTGCATTTACACCCATTTGAGAGCCCAATTATTATGTAAGTTGATGTTCCATCACCTGGAACAGAAGTCGGAAAAAACATGAATATGCTTCTTTGTTTCTTTGAGGGAATATCCAAAATCAACTTTTTCAACTTTTGTGCGCACCACTAAGAGATTATCAGGGACAAGGGTTGCATGACCAAATGCAAGTGATTTGTTTGCTTCATTGTTTACAATTGTTACACAGCAAGTGGCACTAACATCTATGGTCATCGGATTATGTGACCTTAGTAGGAATCTTAGGAACTTTTTGGGATTTCAGCTTATGTGCAGTCACACATCAGGTTATGTGACTAAACCGTTTTGTCATGTCTATACTTGACAGTTCACCATAGTGGTCTCCACGCACGTACTAAGGTTGTGTAAATCTGGCAGTGGCATTTTGTAACATCAGGTACTGAGCTTTGTTCATTTAGATGCGTTTGGTTCATATTGTGTTCAACAAATTGCACCAGAACAAGACCTGGACCAACACTTAAAGAACAATACACAAACACTAGCACCCGGATTTGTTTCAATTAAGCATAAACTCAGTTAGTGTTTAATTTTCCAAAAGGACTAGATTTTAAGTAACACCGTTAATGAATCAGTGCTGCTGTTTTTGCTGTGATTCTCTTGTTTTCAGTTATAAATAGCGGAAAGGTGTGTAAACAAAGTGTGTTGGACTCCTGCCTATAGTCACAAGTTTGTACGTTTAAGACCAGCAAGATTATGGGGTCAGAACAGCTCCAATTTCTCCAAGCCGAGAAACAGTAATTTAGGGGTGGACATCGCCAAACCGTTCTCTCATACTACACTTTGGCACCAGCACCCATGCCTACTGAAAATTGGTATGTGTGAAATTCTGTGAAGCTGTGAAGCTGTACACACCTATGCACACCTGCAGGTGTGGAAAAGGTGCGCATAATCAGGCAGTGTGTCCTGTCTAGGCTGTTGTGTAAGGCTATCGATTAGAGGATCACCGCAATCATTGCAGTCATCATAATGAAGAGTAATCAAGTGATCGATGCCGACAAGAGGCAGCCCTAATATAGGATTAGTAAAAGGGGAGCCGGGAGAGGGGTGGAACGAAAGTACTGGAGAAGGTCGAGAGAGAGAGAGAGAGAGAGAGAGAGCAGTGTTTGAGTCTTGCAGGCGGTGGCGACCAGAGCGTTTTTCACACTGTTGGAGGCGGACCGAGCAGACAGAGCGAGCATCCCACCATAACGGGAGAGAAAAAGGGTCGCGTGCACACACGCGCGCGCGGAAACATACGCACTGACATTTATTACGCGCTGTCTCAAACACACGACGGATGGCGGGACAGAACCGAACCACGACTTTTTCCATGTGAACGGGTACCGTGCTCCTTCTTCTCGTTTAGTTTTGTGGATGCGTGTGTGTGTGTGTGTGTGTGAGAGAGAGAGAGAGAGAGAGATGAAAGGAACACAGTGATTCGGTTTATTTCTTTATCGATCGGCCGGGTTGTGATTACGGGGCCGTGATGTGGGATGAGTAAACGGCGTGGCCTTATCTACATACCGATTTAAGTACACCACATCTGTCATCCGAGCTGTATATTTCGCCAAAGATTGTAGACGTGCATGTGAATTTCGTGTTCACGGAGCAGCTTTAAACCAAATAGATAACCAAATATTGCCGTTTAACGTTTCTAAACATTTTTGTAGTTATTTTGTAGTCTGTCAAGTAACGATTTACGTAGTTTTGTATTCCCGAAGAGACATTTATGCTGATAACGTTTGAACGCGAGCAAAACAGAAGTGGTAGCGATTATTCCAAGTCCACACACCTGTGCCGTAGAACAAGCCGAGAAGAAGGAGTAACGTCTCGAGAGTTTCGTAAGTCGGTTTCGTAAGTCGGTTTCAAACATTGTCAAAGTCAATTGCGATTCAAATCGGACTCAAACTGTCGAATTGAACACCGAACCATTAAAAAAATCTCAGCCCTGCTGTCCGTCTGAGTGTTTGTCCGAGACTCGGCGCTATCTCAACCAAAGGTCTAGTGGACACACCGCGACAACAATGCAAACCAGGCACAATACCAAAACAATCCTAAAATAAAAAAGCTGCTCACCAAACCGCGCCCGAATAATTCTATGTACCAAAAAGTAACACACAGAGTTTTGTCCATAAGTGAAGCCAAAGAAGAGACCGCAGGATAAGAAGAAGAACCAGGCAAGACACTGTAAACCCAACACCAGTGGCGGATCATGTTCGTTCCCCTGCCGGTGCCGTTAGTGCTGCAAAGAGCTGCTCCCGACTTCTGGCGCCTTAAAGCTCCGCTGGCTCTGCGCTCCCCACACGGTAAGTGGTTTTTACTTTATTCTGTACATTAACACACAGACACAATTTCATTTTTTGGATTATTAAATATCCACCAACAACTGGATTTATCTGTCCAGTCGTTGCTGATGTCCTATTTCTTCCTGAGCATCACTTATCCAGCCTAAAAATTATACTATACGGCTCTTGGCATCTCGTTTATCTTTCTTTGCCCCTCATTTTTTATTTTGGTACATCGTTTGCTCTTCCCGCCGTTCTGACTACTGGCCTCGTGCGGCTCAGTCGGGAATATTCATGTTCATTTATTGAGCCCTGTTACATCAATACGCACGAGGGGAGCAAACCGTGCTCAGAGAGTAAGAATGTAATTATCTGAGAAAGCCTTTTTAGTTGTGTTGTATGTGTTGGTCACTTTTACTTTGTTTAAGATTTATCTACATTTTATTACAATTAGCTGTACAACTCTTTTCTCTTTTTTCTAATGTCTTTATGTTTTTTGGGTGGGTGAACAACCACAACCGAACCACTTAATTTATGAGGAGGTGAATTAGTTTTGTAATGATTCAGCTATTAGTCCAACTTGCCTTTCTACCTGCATTTGACGTAATTGGTGAACCAAATTTTACAACCAGCAATTCCAAAAATATGTCTAATCAAAACATAAAATTATGTCTGATCAAAACATAATAATCTTAGTGTGTGTTTAAATGTGTGTTCGCTCTGTAAAGGATTGGTGGCATGTCTGTGGTGTTTCATTGCTTTTGACCAGTGAATTGTACCCACTGTGACCCTGAATAGCAAACATCTGTGGTACAACAAATAGTGAATGAATGAATTTTGAACATTTTGTTTTTGCCGGTTAGGCCGGTCCAAATGAACACAACTGTAGTAAAAGCTAATAATAATTGACTACCTGGTTCCACAATTGTAGACAGGCATCATGTTTAGAAAAAAAAATACATTTGTAACTATATGGCTGTATTTTGTATTTTTGTATTTTTTTGTCTTTATCAGTTTAATTAATCAATCAATTTATTTTATATAGTTCATAAAATAAGCCAAATTATAAATAAAACATAATGCATTTCTTGTATGACAGTTAATCGCCTGGCCTGCGGACTGTCTTTCATTTTGAAAGTATGTAGATTAGGGGTCAGGGAAGCCCAATGTCCACCGAAGTGGAAGGTTTTGAGCAGACAGATGGTTGAAGTGCAAAATTTGGGTAATGCACATAAATGTTAAATAAATCATGTCAACAGCACTGGTGGCATTACATAGTGACCACACATACTACCAGTACACACGAGTGACATTGAAAACATTTGCATGTCATTGTGCAATCGCTGATGTTTAGCTTTTCATTTTGAAAAGTTGTCACTATATTGCCCATTATGAGACCCATTTAAGGTGCTTAAGTGTCTGGACCCTGGTCAGTTTTTCAATTTAGTGTTTTAATTGGATTGGTTTTGGGTTTGGTGAAAAGAGGCCCCCTAAGCCTGTTTATTTAAGTTAGTTAAGACACCCAGTCTACAGTTTCGGATGGATGTCAAGTATTTGTTGGTTGCAGCTTAATGCTAAAATACAACATCCAAAGATGTTATGAATGTAATATTTTTGAAAAGTTGAAATTTGCTAAATGATTACTTCACAGCAAAGAATGTCTCTATAATTCAGATACAGACACCAAAGATACTAACAACAGCTAAAAGCAGAACGTATTGGGAAGTTCAAAATATGTTTGTTGTCAGGCTGCTTTACCAAGTAAATTAAGAATGTACAATTGCACTTGGCATGTTGCATTTACCGCACAAGGTGTCTTTGAGACAGGGTGACATGGATACACTGTGTGTTTGCATTTTGTGTTTTATTTAACTTCAGGTACTCCACCATTGCCATAGCTGATGTGTTTAATGTGTGGCATCATTTATTTATGTTGGGAATTATGTTACTCTTACTGGCATTTCTGACTGAATTTGTAGATCTATTTGCTTTTGTAATTTAAATTAAAATTTTATTGTACATTTATATTTCATGACTTACCATAGTGTTACCCTGATTAGGGCCATAGTGTGTCTGGTTTCCTCAGAATGGGCTGGGTGCAAAGCATTAACGCATCATTGGTGTGGTACCAATGTGAAAATGGAGATACTCGTGTACTCGTCATCCACTGTCAGAGCAAAGAAACGCCAAAAAAGGAGCAAAGAGAGCTTGCAAGCTAAACGAGAGCGTGACCTAGACCTCAATAAAAAAATTCCAGGGTTGCCACATTGCAACATTGGCTTTTCATTAGGTCCATCCACTCTGACAGGAGACACAGCACACCTCACATTTTTAAAATAATAATGTATTCCTTCACATAAAACTTACGGACTTGCCCCTTTAATCATGGCATTTAGTAATATGCATTTTTGTAGTTGTGTAGTCTGTTCCCTTAACAGCTATTGGATATTGTCACTTTATTTTTGAGTAAACCAGCAGTGCAATCCCACTATTTTCATCCAATATGGTACTACATTTGCTTATAATGTATTTTTGTTTATTAGGATTTAAATGTCATATTTACGACACATTACACACAGTTTCATCAGTACACAAGTTTGTAGCAAACACAGTAGTGGACAGTTTTGTATCTCCAATTCACCTCACTGGCATGTTTTTGGACTGTGGGAGGAAACCAGAACAACCCAGAGGAAACCCACACAGACACAGGGAGAACATGCAAACTTTTAGAATGTAGAACACTCTTTTTCACCATTGTGCTATAAATTTGTTTATAGACATCCCCAATCCATATGCTGTTGGTTTTTAATTACTTAAAGTCCTGTCAGATTCCTCTATGGATAGGAGAAATTTAAGGGGAAAATTGCATCTCCAAAACATTTCTATTGCATGTCTTTCAACTTTGGGAGTAAACCGGAGCACCCGGAGGAAACCCACTTCGGCATGGGGAGAACATGAAAACTTCACACAGAATGGACCAGTCCAACCCACATGGGGATTGAACCAAGGACCTTCTTGTTGTGAGGTGACTGTGCTGCTCACTTATCCACCATGACAGTATAAAATATGTTAAATTGTGTTGTGCATGATAAAGACATTAAAGCCAAATGTTAAATTGCCAGCATTTGCTCATCAGTTCAATCCTGTAACTTCTGAGCTTTGACCATTTGTTTCTCTCTGGTTCTCTACTTTTCCCTGCTACACACAAAAAACCCAGAAGATTCATACAAATTTTGTAGTTCCAATAATTATGATGTATATGTTGCCTTAGCATTAGTTCAATGCCATGGACAGGGTGAAATGTGAATATTTGATATTGCGGTCAGTACTCTAAGTGTGTGTGTGTGTGTGTGTTCATGTCAATAAAAAATTTGCAGTCGGATGCGGCACGAGGTATATTTAACCTCCAACTAGTATTGATTAAAGAATGCTGAGTTAGCCACCCATGTGCTGGCTGTGTGTGCTTGGGTGTTCAACTGTGTGTGTGTATAGATCGGCTTTGAGCGGGAGTGTTGGCGAGTCCCAGTGCTAACATGATTGCGAATGACAAAATGTCCACCTGGGTTTGTTAGGGACATAATGGGGAATCAATAGACACAACAGAGATGTCAATATAACATGCTTTATTGCATTAAGCTACTTCTCCGATCTCTGTTCCAACACCTACGCTGCCTGTGCGTCTACCTCACAGCCCTCGTCGCGTAGACTTCCATGCACACTTTTACACACAGTTATAGACACTCATATGCATATGTACACTAGCATACAAATGCATGCTCAGATAGAACTGATAGCACAAATTTATTTAAGTGGAACATTGTTTTAATGTGGTAACTATCATGTTATTTCATTTATTATAAAATGTTTAACTTTTAACAAAATACACACACTTAAGCAAATATTTCATAAAATAAGCTATTTGACCCTCTGTAAATTAGTGAAATGAGAAAGATGCATGCACCGCATATTCATTTACTGTTGTGTAAATAACTAAACAGCTTGGAAACTCTCCCAGTTTGGAAAAGTGAGGGCCTCGAGATCTCGAATAGGAAAAAACATGTTCCATCCATTGGCAGTATTCAAGTCTAATAAATGGCAACTCTACATTGTCACCAACACCTGTAACCCAGCACCTACATCTGTACAGATGTTTTGAATGTCAGACACACTCACGACCGCTCCACTTGGTACCCCTATAGTTGAAAAAAAAAAAACTAGAGTGGCAAGAGACAAAGTGCCGTGTTGGCTGCCCTTCACAAAAATGATTAAGTTGCCTTCCAATTGTAAAAATATGATGTAGTACACTCACAATAGGATAAACATGTTTCCTACAAGTGCCTTTCTTGCAATAAATTATGATGATATGCCTTTTAGAGGTAGAAAATGCAATAATTTGTCTTAACATGTGTGCCCTTTGAGTAGAAAAGGGTGAAGGTATAAAGTGTATTCTATGCCACCCTTACCTGACAGTGACCCAAAGGGTGCCCTTTCCGGTTGAGAAAATGGGAAGGAATACCATATAAGGTATTCCAAGAGGTGAGAAAACACGATGAAGTGTTCGAATAGATGGCCATCTAATGAACAGGTGCACTGCTTGTTGATGAAAATTGATACAGTGCTTTTAAGAGTCCATTTATGTATGCTTCTCCAGTGGAAAAAATGTGATGAGGTGCTCATACAATAAAACTGGCCATCTAAGATTCTGTTCCAAGTAAAACATGATGGAGTATGCTTACGATGAAGAAAAGGAGATGCAGCAACCTATACTCTCCTTTACCATGTCCCCACTAGCACAGGCTTTCCCAAATGGGTGCAATGACGACAGTCAATGGGTGCCGCTAAATATTTTTGATGAGAATTTTGATAAGCCTTACCATCTCAAGTCACTAGAAGGGAATGAGAAATGACAGAGATGCCCTATCTGTCGGAGATATGTGTCAGTTTTATGATGAGGAGGAAGAAAATCTTGTCACCAAACTCAAGGTATTCCACTGATCATATGCTCTCCCATCCAGCAATGTCAAAGCTGTTCTAAGGTGCCTTAACCATTTAGGTGACAACCATTTGGAATCAGCTGCCCTCAGCTCTTTGGAATCAGCTCTCCTCAAGTCATACTATAATCCTAGAGACAATTTCTTCATCAGATCAATAATTCTGATATAGCTTAACTTTATATTGAGTCATTTTAAACTAGTTTTATTGTGATTGGTTAATTTTGAACACAGCCACAATTCACATTATTTTTATTTGTTGATTGTCAATCTTAAAAAAAGCACAGATAATTGGCCACACTATATTTATATAATTTGCCTTGTTTTATTTATTTACATACTGCCATATAGGGGTGTGTAAACTTAGGTTCACTGTATACACACATGACCAAAGGAAGAATTCACTAAAAATTCATTCCTTGACAAAAAAGCTCTCAATTCATAGCTTTCTCTTTTACATTGTCACCTGTGAAAGTGAAAGAATTGCTCTTCTTTATTAAATCTTTATTTTACCAATGTGTAATCAAATGATTAACTAATGGTATTTTCATCATACATGGTGCATTATAGTGATTTTTGTGTGCTTGGTGGGGCACCATGTCATGCAATAGACACCCTTTTTCATCCATGCCCTTCAAACAGCATGAACCCCCAATGGAGTGGGTTGTTCAGGCTTTTTTAATCTATATACACTATACAGACTGAAAATACCAGTATGACCAGTTCCTCCAAGACCAGGATTCAACCCAGAAGAAAAGTGCAAACAATACAATACAAACAGTGTTTAATGCAAGATTTCTATGTGTCTACCACATGTCTACCATTCATAAAAACCTTTAGGAGAAATCCCAGTCAGTGTAGAGTAATAAAGGAAACCACTCCTGAATTGGTGTGAATTTGAGCCTTCAGACCACATGGCATGGGAAATAAAACTTTAATACTGTAAAAAAATAGTATCATGGGCTTGAGAGTACATCAGAAAAATGTCGCCACTTCACACAGTCCACCACTGCATCTACAAATGCAACCTGAAACATAAGTAGAAAAGATTTGAAGAGTAAGCCAGACATTAGTTTTATGCTAAACCACCACCAAGCCCTTCTGAGATTCACTGCAATAGTGAAAATGTTTTACGTGGTTGAGCAGATCCACATTTCAGCACATTTCTAGAAATGGGTTTTCTGAATCAGATGAAATGGAAGCAGTGTCCATGGCATGGGTGACTTGCACATGTGTAAAGGTAGCATTGAAACAATTGTATATGTTTTGATTTTAAAGACATTCTGCTATCAAACCGGCATTTTTTATAGCAACTCTGTGGAAAATAGAGGTTGGATGTGCTTGACTGGCCTTCCTGCAGTCCAAATCGGCTTGCTATCGAAACGATTTGGACGATTGTGAAATCAGACGATTGTGACCACTGCTTTGTGGGTAACGTTAACACGTAAATTGTAGAACAGTAAGGACATATTGAAAATGCTGTAAAAAGGATGGATGTGTGATTTGTTAATTCTCTTGAATATTAATCTTACTGAAAACCCATAAAGAACAAAATCACGGATCAACTTTATTCTAGTTTATTCACATTCATAATTTATTGTTTCAGTATTAGGAAAGCTTAACAAATAAAGTGCTAAACGTGTTAGTCCCAGCATTTGTGCATGCACTAAATCCTAAATGTGCTAATATTTACAGTACATAATGAATTTTATCACTAAAACCATCGGAAATACTTTTTTTCAAAATATTTCATCTTTTGACAGTCATATAAAGAGAATTGATGAATCACAAATTCCCACATTGATTTTACAACTTTTCTGTAACACTGATTGTTCCACAAGTCCTCATTCAAACATATAGACATTAGTTTGTATGCACACACATACACCCCTCTCGAGCTTAGCACCTGGCTCTTTGATCTGACCTGGCCCTACCCCTCAGTTCCTCTTTGCCTCTCATGTATCCATGGATACGTTCATAGGCCATTAAACAGATGGCAATAAAAACATGTAGGTAAACACATTCCCTCCCACAGAAGCCTAACCTCACAAGGGCAGACCAGCAACATGACCATTATCAAGAAAATGGACCTCATTTGGTCCATGATACTCTTATATATGGCAGAGTAAAGAGTGCGTTCATGAAAAGGGACGTATGCGAAATTATATTTGAAGCCACAGCATGTTGTCCGATACTGATGGCCTTTAGCACACTGAACATTTCTTATGGTCAACCATCAAAAATAAAAGCCAATCTTTGGGTCGGGTGGAGAACATTTCTACCAATTACGTTACACTCAAGTGGTCAAGTACTCATTTTTATTTTAGATAGTAAGGATGAATCTTCCTTACTATCATCTTCCTTACTATCATAAATATACTTATTGTTTTTGTTTGTTTGTTTATTTGGGATTTTAACGTCATGTTTAGACTTTGGTTACATTCATGACAGGAAACGGTTATTCATTACACAAGATTCATCAGTTCACAAGTTATACTGAACACAGTCATGAACAATTTTGTATCTTCAATTCACCTCAATTGCATGTTTTTGGATTGTGGGAGTACCCGGAGTAAACCAATGCAGACATGGGCATTTACTTATTGCCCTAAACTGCAGTTTATTCAGCTATACCCCTGCTGTTATATACTTTTTCAGTTTTATTCTCTGTTTGGGGGTTTGAGAGGAACAGTTTGCCTGAAGGAAATATCAAGCTTAGGTTCCATTTTGATGTTTTGCTTTTATATAAAGACAGGGCGTTGGGAAAGATGATTGACAAATGCAAGTGTTTGTTTATTTGCAAAGAGAATGTAGTTCAAGTTTAAAGTTTTGGAGAAATGGTGGTCGTTATTTAGGCCTGAGAGAAAAGAACAGAGAATGAGAATGACTAACAATGTCTACCGCAAAATTATTTACTATTTACTGATGTCTTATGACTGTCCAAAGCTGTGAAGATAATAATTTATTATTATTTCTTTACTTTATTTTAACTCTCTTCTGCAATTATGTAGTTAATTATTACTTGGCCAAGGACGCATACAATATGAAATAATAAAAAAATAATGAAATTCCAACTCTCTTTTTTAGAACCTTGCTTTTTCTACAACTCTTTGGTTTTGGTAGAGACTGCAAATTTAATTTAGTATCTAAAGTCTTATGGTAATGAACGTGAGCTCGTGGATATTTGTGCTGGGGACCTCAGGGACACTTTGCCCTTCCCATGGCCACCATTTAGATTGTTGGGGTTACAGTCAGCATCCGATCGGGAAATTTAATATCCACCCCACAATGTATGCAGACCGAACAAGGCAGCATGTCAACAATACTGGGAGTGAGCGAGCAAGCTAGAATGCGATGGAGTGAGGCATGAGGACCAGCTTTTAATAAATCTGAGTGCTTATGCACTTCAATCTCTTCAAAGCAACCCCATCCTCAGCCTCCCCCAAACACAGACACACAGACACACACACACACACACACACACACACACACATAAAATAAATCCATGCTCTCCTCCACACTTACAGACATGAATACACACCAGTGTTAGTTGCTCACCTCACATAAAGACCAGAATGTGGTCAAGAGCCATTTGCATGAGCCAAGGCCACAGAGAAAGATGTTTTTTAGAAAATGACTAAATAGGCTTGATGTGTGCCTAAACAAAATGTTCAGACATGAGTCTGTATAACAGTCTAGTGTATTCTGACCAAAACACCAAGGTGAAGCACATACAAACATAAATTAATCAGAATCAACAAGGATTTCTTATATTTTCTTACAAGTTGACACTTTTCTTACTGTGAAGATGGTATATCATTTATGTAACCAATTCAAAATGAATACATACAATAAAATATTCAGTTATATGTAAGCCAGGTCAACAACATGTACAAACAACCAAATAAAGAAAACTACACCCACATCAACACATTTATAGTGAAATTGCCAAGCCATTAATAGCAGTGGATACAAATGGTAAATACAGGTAATTTAATTTATAAAGTATTCTTATCTTTGTCACCAGTGAGTATCAACTACAAGCAAAACCATCTTTTCTTGTAGCATATTCATTACAGCAAATTATGTGCTATTACAAACATAGAGCAAAGGGAAGATGGTGAGACTGCAAAGCTTACAGTGAATTCCAGTTTTGTTCTTTTTTTGTGTTCCTCAAGACATAATGCTGTTTTTGTGGGCAGTTTGTCTAATATTTTATTTATTTGTTTTATTTTATTTTATTTGTGTGTTTACACAATGCGTTTACATACATGGACATTAAGATTCTGGTTGCACACGATTATTTATTTCAGCTTTGAGATGTAATACATAATCATGGCTAATCTCCAATTTACCTCACATGCATGCCTTTGAATTGTGGGAGGAAAGTTAGACTAGTTAAATGGGCCAGTAAATATGGTTTTATGATCAAAACTGCACAAATTAAACTTCCAGATGTTTTCTGGGATTCGTACTCTTACTCTCTTAGTGATAGCCCAGCAAACAAAATTACATTCTGACAACATTCCCCAAATGTTCCATTTTGGTTTTTGTAACGTTTTTGTCCAATTTTTAATGTTCTCAGAACCTTCTTTTTTCTGAAAACCTAAACCCCATTCCATTTAAGATTCTAAGAATGTCGTCCTGGAATATTCTAAAAACATTCAAAATTATTTATCCCGAACGTTCCCTTAATTCTTAATTTTCATTGTATGAATGTTTTTCGAAGGTTCCTTCAGTGTTTTTCTGCCCAGGCTTTTTAATTATTATTATTAAATACATTGGAATGTTTATAAAATACTAAACATTTCAGACTAACATTTTTTATCAAGGTCATGTAATGTTTATAGAACGTTCTACTGGTGTTATTGTGAGAATGTTTGCTCATAAAATTAGGAGAACATTTACATAACGTTAGTGAAAGTTGTGGGAGCGTTAGGAGGCTAGTGTGTTGTGTAATAGTGTGTATATGACCACACACACACACACACACACACATATATATAT
>JAYDZG010000015.1:7351362-7366487 GCA_034509265.1 Microcambeva bendego | reverse complement strand
ATAATAGTACAGTCATTTGGTAGTCTTTAACACTTGATCTAGGCAGGACAACAGTAAATTACATATGTGGAGATCCAGAGTTCAAAATGCTCTAAAGAAAGAAACAAGACAGAGTGCTTGAAAATACAAAATGAATATATATTATTCATTTATTTACCACGACCTTAAGAAGGTAAGGACGTTCAGAGAAAGCTTTAGTGGATGCTTGAGTACCATCCATTTTGTGCTTTATGGCAGTAGTGCTGATTTTTTTTCATACTGTGACTGACATCTTTCACATATACATTTGAATTAAGCATACAAATACACCTGGTTTCAGTAAATAGCTTCAAAAGGGTGATAATCTGAACCTGTTTTGGTTTACCGATTATTCGACTGTGAATATCTGATACGGGCTACTAATAATCTAGCTCAGATCCGTTATTGTTTTATTTTAGGGATGTAGATGTAAGGTCATCCTCTAAAAAGGCTCGTGCTAGTACTGTGTACATCTTTGAAAGTTAAAGCACCCTATATATTGCTTACCTAACTCATGTATGTGGTCAGAGATGTTTAGCAATATTTTTCTTAAACACTAGGTGGACCCAAAGCTTAAACTTTTAGTACTTCGAGATGGCTGGATGGATGGATGCTGTTTCTCCAAAATGGCTGTTAGATGTGCACGTCGGTAATTCAGGGGTTACAGGGTGATACAAAATATAACTGTATACATGTCAACTATGGTTTATGAGTCAACTCCTAAAAGGTTTAAATGCAGCTCTGAAAACTTAAGAGACCACAGCCAAGTTACCAGTTTTCTGGGTTTTACTATTTATTGGTTGGAGTGATTTTTGTTAAGCTTTTTTTTTATAAACCTCTGACTAAATTCAAATAATTGTTCCTTTGAGTATTTGCTTGCAGAAAATGACAACTGGTAGCCTTGTGGGTAGATTTGGGCTTTCATTTGAAAAGGTTAAGAGCTCCTGGTTTATACTGTTGAGCAAGCTTGTTACTCTCAGTCTAATTAACTGTATTTCGACATGAAATAATGCAAAGACAACAAGTTCATATGTATTTAGCAACCACAGTTTTCGTGCATTTTGGATTGCTCTTCATCCAACACGTTCCTATTTGGTGGCTTTATGCCATTCAACCAGCTGAGATTTAATGAATTGTGACCATCGTTCCATCCCTTGATCTAGATCTTGATCTTTTTTATTCTAGATATAGCCTAATGGGTAGAGCTTTGGACTATCATCTGAAGGGTTGAGAATTCGAATCCTAGCTCTGCCATGCTGCCATTGTTTCTTGAACAGGGCACTTAACCCCGTCTGCTCCAGGGGCATTGTCCATGTGCTCTGTCTTCAGCTTGTACTTTACACCATCCCTGATATAAGTCTTGTCAGATTAACTTTATTTCAAAGTCTTGATGTCCACAACTTGGTAAAGCCCGTATCATCTGTTTTGCAAGGACAAGTCTTGTCATGTCTTTAAATGAACCAACCAATCCAAGATTAGAGCTTCTCCTGGGACAAATAATGTAATTTACACATTCCCAGGTGTGTATAAAACGAACCCCAGAACATCAGACTTTCATGTGAAGTTCAACCTGACCTCTGACTACATGCAAAAGATTCAAACGCAAACCTAAGTGCTGATCATCAAGACTTTAAAAACCAGGTCTGCTGCTGAGGTGGTGAACATCTTTAATCCAAATGTCAAGTGGAGATGATAAAAAAAAAACTAGTTACGTCCATGACAAGTGCAGGTCAGACAGACCCCTTAAGACTGCTGTTCGAGAGGGCCGTTTGTTGCTTTGACAGTTCAGGGCCAGCCCTTTTTCAACTGCAGGAGAGCTACACGAGAACTGGTCACCGGAAAACATTGAACATCTACAAGAACAGTTGGACGAATTATTTAATGTAGTGGTCTCCATGGTCAAATTAGTGCTCAGAAACCAGTATTAAAAAGAAGAAAACCAAAAAATAATAAGGTTTATAATAGTTTGTCAATGATTTTTTAGCTCAGGACAGATTTTCTAACACATATACACAATATGTACACCAAATGTATGTGGATATTCCAATGCCTTAATGAAAAAGTTCAGAGGTTTTAGCCATTCTTACTGATAACATGTGCAAGTCTGTTATATAAAAATTCTCCAAAAGACCGTGGCAAACCTATTTAAGCCACTGGAAATGTTATCAAGACATTTGCCACTCATTAAATGTTGTAGATATTTCCCGGATGTGGTGTAAAAAGACAAAATGATGAGAAAACTTACTAAAGTGGTTTCAAATGTGCCAAACAAACCAATCTGAACATTTAAAAAGCTTCAGGTCGAGCTGGAGACAACTGTAGTGATTGTTTCAAGGCATATTATAGGCTGCACAGTGAACTAAGCGAGCTCTATCTGCAAAGACCAAGGTTGACACCAGTGCACAATGAAAGCTATAAAAAATAGTGATTGAACTTTGCCCAAGCATAGATATTAATTTACATTCATTAGAATTAGATTTGATCATGCATTACATAAATATAAAAAAACTTCTGAAAAAAGGTTTATAGACAGATGAAACCAAACAGTTATTTGCCAACACATGCAAGCTTTATGTTTACAGGTGACAAAATAAAGTATTTAATTATGAAGGAAAGTGTACCCTACCTACAGTGTGAAATGTTGGAGGATTTGTAATGTTTGGGCTGCCTTGCTGTCTCTGAGACTGGAGGCCTTGAGCGGCTTATCGAAATTAGGACATTTGGGCAAAATGTAAGTAAGAAAACTACAGATTTAAGTAAACAAAGTAGGTCCTACAGGAGGACGACTCAAAGCATGCATCCAAAATTCCACAAGAATAGTTTAAAAGACAGGAATTGAAATCTGGCTACAGGGGAAAGAAACCATACAAATATTAAATACTAAATAGAGAATTGCATCGAAGAAAATACCCATAGACACATCCAAGAATCTTACAGAAAACTACAAAAATATTGTCAATAGAGGCCATCACTGTCACCAAAGGTAGTGCAAACAAATGCTATAGAAGGAAGTCTTAAATCCTGTCCATGGGTATTGTACAGCCCCCGGGGCCTCATCTCGCCCTCTGACTGTTCTTATCTGTGCCTGTCTGAGGTCAATGTTATTCAGAAATCAGATTTTAATAGGTATCCATCATAAGTGTAATATATGGTTACTTTTAAAGGGACTAAATGCCAAAAAGGTCTTTGCTTTTTTAAAGTTCAAAACACTCGTGCTGCAGGGGTAAACGTAGTCACATGGGCTTAGGAGTATTTCAGAGAAGAGTCTTCTGTTGCATCAAGAAATGCAACGATTAAATGGAGAAAAAGTATGTACATCTCTTTTATGCAGAAATGCCAATTGAGTTCTTTGAGCATGAAGCGAAATTACTACAACTACTACTACTAATAATAATAATATTAATAATAAAAATTACCAGATCAAGAATTATTACTATTTTTTAAAACATTAGTTTGAAATGTATACCTCCCACATTATTATTACTATTAGAAAAAGTAAATACGGAAGTCGAATCCACCACCCACCTTTGAGCAATGACAAAAAAATGTTTCAACTGAGAAAATTGACAACTTATGACATCACAGAAACTAATATTGAATAATAGACTGGAATAAAAAAATACTATTGTTACTATTGGTGTTTGGTGAGCCTTTTTGCATTTGGATTTCTATTGTAAATTGTCCTGTGTATTTATTGTATTGTCTCACATATTTATTGTGAATCGTCTTGCACTATTGCACATGCTGCTGCACACGTGCACTTTATGTTCTGTTGTGTACTGAACATGGTATATGGTTGAAATGACAATAAAAACCACTTGACACTTGACGGACTGTTAGACTACAGACATCTGTTGCTTCTATATGTGTTAATGTATATGGGTACATCATGGGCTGCAACACACTAATGTCACAGCAAAAAATAGTATTTATACCTAGTGAGTATTTCCAGGCTCCAGGTTCACCAAGAACCTATCCAGTATAAATTATTTATTTTTAAAAAATGTTATGTTATACCTGTGAGAGTGTATAGCACATGCAATTTAATAGTTATGCTTGGCAAGTGAAATACATTGAAAAACAGAAAGCTCAACATTCAAGATAAAACATATAAATTACTTTCATTGCTAAGTTACTTCAATTTACTTTGGTATTAAAAGCCATTAATATCAAAAGCCGTGCATTCAGTTATCTGCTAACTTTCCAACATTTGGCAAATCTACAGACACTACACTTGAAAGACCCATACAAGCCTAGGCCACGTAGGTTGGAATATGGCAGAAATGTTACAACATGCTGTTATTATTATTACTGTTAATGTAGCTATTAATAATTGTTGGGCTTTCAACTTTGTATAGACTGCAAGTGGTGGCCGTGGCAACAGATGCCACACGTGGCTGAGGTCGGAGCATTGGCATGCCGGCTGCTCACCACATTCATCCTGGCACTATAACACACACACACACACACACACACACACACATAAACTACAGGCAAACCGAGCCGTCATCTCATACGTACTGTAAAATCTTCTGATCATTAACTTGCACAAACACACACACACACACTTGGCCACTCATAACATTTTTATAAAACCACACAACTCACATCAAAAAAGTCACATTGTGAGGCACACACACTTTCCATTAACCATTTACATTTAGAGGTGGAGTAAAGTTGAATTTGCCACATGGGTTACAGACCCAAACCAAAACTGGGAACATTTTTACTTTTTCCTAATTCATCCTGTCTTCTCTTGTTTGCATTATGCCCCACAATAACTACACTTATTTCTGTGATATTTATTCTCTCTTGTCTCCCTAGCATCAAATAGAACTTTAATTTTATGCTTTTTCAATACTGATTTGTATTTATTTAATATTTGTTTAATTAGCTTTTAAAATAAAATAAAAAAAACAATCCAAACAGTGCCAGAAAACAATAGCGAGAAAGAGTGAGCAAGCGTGGAAGGTCAAAGCCATGAATTGAACTTTTGGGGGGAACTAAATTTACCACCTTGGCTGGGGAGGAGCTTTCCATTATAAAACATTTTTCCATATCATCAACTGATCCTAAAATTATGCAAAGCTAGTGAGTGGAATATGTTTATTTCATGGGAGGAGGTCGTGCTCCCAATGTATATTGTGATTATGTCCTTATGAAGATAATGAGAGAGAGGTCTACTACCTCTTAGATTCTACTCTTAAATTCTACTCTACTCACTAACATCGAAATTTAATTCTTTTGGGAGAGGAAAGAGGAGCAGCAATGTAGCACCCCAATATGTGGACGCATCTAATGCTTCCTCGTTCCTACTTCTCAAGAGCGTGAATAGTATTACGTCAAATGCTATCTATGTAGAGAGCACACTGGGTTGAATAGGGGAGAACAGATCGTTAAAATGTGTGGGGTGAGGAAATACTTTCATATATTTTTCCTTTGGCCTCTGGTCCAGCACAAAGGTTTGGGCCCCTTTTTGGTTTATGTTTGTTTATTAGGATTTTAACGTCATGTTTTACACTTTTTGGTACATTCATTACAAGTCACTTAGGTTTATCAGTTCACAAACTTATTTCTAACAAAACCATGGACAATTTCAAATCTATAATTAATTACTTGCATGTTTTTGGACTGTTGGAGGAAACCGGAGCACTTAGAGTAAACCCACACAGACACGGGGAGAACATGCAAACTCCCCGGAACACCCCAAACTGTCCCAAACATTTTAGGTTTCTATTCACATTTATGGATACAACAGAATCAGAAAATATTCACAACGCCTTGAATTTCTAACACTATAGTTTTGGGGACTTTTCCATTCTAGCTCAAAGCAACTCGACAAAGCAACCAGTTGTCAAGTTTAACTTGCAAATTATGAGTAAACTGATGTGGTCCAAAAAGCTTTGAGCATGAATCAGAGTGTTATACACATTGTCTTTGCCATTATGAAATAGTATGCTTGGTTTTTCATTCCTATGTAATAGTTCTTTCTGGAGATCTACTGTGTTAATGCACAACAGAACAAATTGCAAGCAATTTCCCTCCAATATTTTTTTAGCAGGGACAAATCTAACTTGTGCTAAAGACTGGCAAGGAAAACGATTTATTTACAAAATGTTTATCTATGTGTTGTAGGTACTATCCGAAATACTATCCTATCCTATCCTATCCTATACTATACTATACTATTCTAAATATAACGGCCATGGTGTTTACTTTATTTTATTTTTACCATACCATATTCATTTAAACCATGGCAACCAAATGGTCACAGATGATGATGGCGCTCAAGGAGTGAACACAGGGCAATGATCACTGCTTGCTCAAATGTACAGTTAGTCTTATAGGATGCAGCCCACCTGAATTTGAGCATTCTTAGTGGCAGATAATCTCAAGATGTCAGATTGAATGGTGATCCTCTGTGATATGCCATTTCAATGGGGTTTCAGAACTGGGTTTGGATGGGATGCTCAGCTGCATTTCAAGGCTTGACCACTTTATTGTTTTGGCTTTTGAAAGGTGAACTGTACACCATGTCCTAAATTTGTTTGCTCTCCGGAAGTGGTTTTCTTTATAAATGTTTCTCTATTGGGCTGCATCCCCCTCACCACTGCTTGGAACCACATAGAATGGCATTGCCACCACGGTTTTATCTAATGAATGATACTAGCCAGGTAACATTCAATGCCTGTTTTTGACTGATGCTTATTGACTGAATGCTGATTTTCCCAGGTGGTCAACTTTAGGAAGGTTCAAGGTTGTGCCAAGCTTCCACCGTTTCACAATTACAAAGCCTTTGGATATTAGATCTTTGCTCGGATAGAAAGTAGAAATATATGGCGTGTACTGGTTCTGAAAATGTTGTGAAAATTACAGACCCATGTGTGTACCTTTGCAAATTATGTTTAATCAGTTAAAATGGACTTTTAAGCAGAATTAAAGCAAACAGGATGCACCTGACTTCAATTTGGAATGTCAATGCAAAATTCTTAGCTATTTTAAAACAGCTATTGGTTTTCAATATTTAATTATTTTGATAAAATACCAATTTTTACTTCACTGCGTGTATATTTATGCCTACATTGACAATAAGCATTTAAACTCAAACGACACATTAAAGAATTACCAAAACTATGAATATAATGTTTATGTGCACCTTTATGTTTAAGCAAAAGAGGACTCTTTACCACCCAGATATAATGATCTGAAAACAAATGCTAATGACAGGCAAACTTCAACCAGTCAGCAAAGGGAGATTCTTGCATGTGAGGTGTTTTACCACTTGAACAACTTCAATGTGTGTCTATTTGAGGTGTGGCTTTGCAGAAAGAAATAACTAGCTTCATTTTACAGTTAACATTTTCTTGTATTACATGGATTAGAAAAAAATATTGTAGTTTATAAGTTTTTGAGCCCCTAGATCACCTAATGTGCCTCATTTCATCCTTCTCATCACTCTCTACAGTCATTTTCAAAACCGGAGAGTGTTAATCCTATTACAAATGTGTGAATACCAGCTGGGACAAGAAACAGGCGGAGGAGGAGTGAGCACCAGAAGTGAGTGAGCCCATGTGTTTGTATGTGTTGAAAGTTTGCAAGGTCCCGATCCTTCTTCAGAAATACTGACCCTGGAATTAAACTGTGTGAGTGTGAGCAGATATTAGGCTTATTAACAGACAGACAACCTAATGTGAGTCCTCGAGAGTTCAAGCACTAAGAAAATAAATATATATTTCGATCACAAAGGGTTCATTCACACATGTGCTCCCCCTTCTGTTTCTCCTCCCATCTCTTCAGAGCTTTCTCTTTCATCCAAAGTAAAACGCTTTTCCTTACTCTAACATCTTTCTCTCTTTATTTTGTTCATTTCCCTATTACCTGATCTTTTTGGCTTTCTGCTTGAACCATTTCTACTTTCACCATTTTGTTCCCACCGCTTTATTTTCTTCTTAAACCCTCTCCTAATCCCCTACCCTAGTGAGGCTCTTCCCCCTCTTCTACACCCAACTTCCACTCTCAATTTCTTCCAGCTCGGAAGACTGGAGGACAAGAACTTCATTGCAGTTTATTTCTTTTTTGAACAAAAAATATACGTGAAAAGAATGGTAGAGGGCCAAGGAAGGTGAGCTGCTGACCTTGACACCTTTAGACATCTTCATAAAGCTTCACATTACGTGTAAGCACACAAAAGAGAAACCTGTCAGTAGTGGTGCACAAAGCTCCCTTTGTGCACTGGAGACTGTGTGTTTGGATTCGGAATGCATGCATATGTGTTCTAAAATGGGCCCCCTTTCTTGGGTCAATAGGAGCAATTGAAGAGCCATAGTCTTGTTGGCTAAGGAGGGCTTGGTGCACCCCAATCGCATTAACATTAGAGTTCCTTATCCAGATTTTGTAGACCACCTAACAGCTTGGAAATTACTCTGCTCACAAATCTAGGTCAAAGCTTTGATCAGCATCACCAGTTTAATCTGTGAACAGATAATTATTTAACCACTAGCATTAGCTATTAGACCATAATCTCATCCAATCAGCTCTGTAATCAACTGGTCTCAAATCTTTAGAAATTCCTGCTTTGAAAGCTAATTAGAAGTGACTTCAAACACATATTGAGGTTATTTCTGGGGTTATCACATCCAGTATCTGACTGAATTGAGTTTTTTTTCTTTGCTCATTTGTTGTGTTAGCAAATATGTGTACAAAGGTTTATTATTTCACAAATAATGAGAATATTATCATATTTTCAATTGTAACTACGATTAAAGTTTCAAGTTTTATTTGTCACATACATCGCCATCCATGGTACAACCGTCAGTGAAATGCTTATGACTGCTCAGCCACATTATGAAAAGAAAATATACATTCATATTAAAACTACAACATTTAATTAATTTAACTATACCAAATAGAATGTTAAAATAGCAACAATAGAAAAATACAAAGTGACCGGTGTAAAGTGACCAGAGTGGAGTGCAAAGTGTCCAAATCCTGAAGTGACATGTGAAAAATAGTGCAGAAACCAGGATAAAACTGAACAGCGATTGTGATCAATTGTGACCAATCACAATTACACAGCTGCCCAGGTGGAATGAGACCAAATTGTAGATACCTGAACGGCCTAACATGCATGTCCATTTGTCACCACAAAAGGAAAAAGGTGTACAAGGTGTAAAGCTTTATAGAATAGTTCCTGACTATACACAAAAATAAACGTGCATTAAAATTGGCACAAATTGGGCACAATCGATAAAGCAGGAACTTTACTATAATGCAATTAAATGACTGTCTGTGATTGGATTGACTGTCTATCAGCAAAATATGGTTCAAAGGGGTAAACAATTAAACTGTGAAAGAAAATTGTCTGATCAATCAACTTTCACCTGGCACACCCTACGGGACACTTTTCCTGATAACAAGATAATAAAGAGCTGTTTCACTCTCACCATGACAAATTTAGAGTACAGACTGAAGAATATATCTATCAAATCTTTATTTGTTTCCATCTTCCCACAAACTACCGAACACTTGGTGTGTTCTTGCTTTGAATTTTGCCATAATAAATAAATTAACTGTCGTCATTGATAGCCTGTGTGAGACGCGATGCTGTGGTCGGTCACCCCACGCACAGTCCACGTTAGGCGGCGTTGGAGGTTGCATTGACGCGAAGGGAGCAAATGGCGAGTAGGCGTGAGTGAGCCTCGTGCCGTGGGCGGCCCCGTGCGGTGTGGAGCACGAAACACGACACTGAACGGAACGAAGGGGGGGCGCAACTGGGAAAAGAGCGCACAGTGAGAAAAGGAAAAATCTGCAATAAGAAAACCACTCGCGTTTTTTTTGGACATGGTATGTTTTGACTGTGAGAATGACGTGTTGGCTTTGAGTATGCAACTGTATAAGGAGACTAAAGTCATCAGTAATTCAGCAAGTCGACCGGAGATTAGCTTTCCCAGGCCGTTAGCGTCTATCGGCACGACGCGCTCCAACTTCTCCGCCTCGACTGTTTGACAATAGTGAGCTTCATGGACTAAACGCCGTGTCCTCGGGCTCCACGTTGGAACTGAAATTCATGAACTCGAAACAAAGTGGGGAGCAACAGGGGGTTCGAGAAGAGTGAAGAACTAACCGGAGGAGTGAAAGTATTCGGCGAGGGTTAAAAAAAAAGTTAACGAGGAGTTTGGAGGCGGTAGCGAGTACCAGAGAAGCCTGTTGATTTTACAACGGCACTGAACTTGTTAGCACAGCGAAGCTAACGAACTAGCTTACCAGACATGAAGACCCCGGGTGATTCGGGTAAGTTCAAAAACCTCTCAGAAGTACTCATAGTTGGTCAGAATGTAGCTGTTTATTAATTTAGTTCATTTTAGAGTCGACGAAATTAGCTAATTGTATGACCATTGAGTTTTAGTAGTTACACCCGAACTTAACACATTTATAGGGTCGTAGCCCGCGTATGCACGACTCATAATGTGTGATTTCGGGTATTGTTGTTAAGTCCATGTTGTGTGCATTTTCTCACTCTTTAAAGTGATTTAAAAAAACAACTTTAAACTGTTCGGAAAGGAACGTACGTCTAAACACAATTCCGCTACATTGAAGCATGGCAGCGGCTCTGTGTGCTAATTCGCTAGCTAACAAAGTTGGTTTACGTTCAGTCTTAGTTATTTCATCGACCTGTTGGCGTAGTTTAAAACGGGAAACTTTCCTAGATTAGTTTTTTAATGCCGTTACCGTGATTTGAATGTGTAGACAGACATTGAATAAATGCCGTCTGGGTCAATAGAAAAGTTGGGTTGTGGTTTGCTAACACGGTTTACTTCGCCTCAGCTGGCCAGCTCTGTCTACCTGCACTTGAGGGAGGAGTCGATATTAATAATACTTTATTTATTTATTTATTTATTTATTTACAAAGACAAATATCGAGACCCGCAATAACGGAATTATTACGGGTAATCGCAAGTCATAAAAGTGTCCACCATTTGCTGGTGTTCCTGCCAGCCATTTGGGTTGTTAAAGTGTTTCAAACTCCCTGTCCCGAACCGTAATCTCACCCCCCATCGCCCCTTTGTTTGTGTTTGCAGTTTGCGTCGTGTAAAGCGGCGAACTAGCTTCATCTAACCAGGCCAGATGAATCTTACAAAACAACTTTGTTATTATTTCACCAGCTTGATAAAATGTTTGAGATATAATTACTGCAACCTGCTCCGGATCTAATGTTGCGTGATTTTAGCTTTGTCTCTGTTAGATCGATTATTTCGTGCATCACGATTACATCTGGGGAGTCACTTTATATGTAAATAATAATAAATAAATGATCATGCTTCATCGGTCAGTGTGTGTCAAACCTTTCACTTTTACGGAAGTTGAAAAACGTCTTTGGCTCCGCTTTGGTTCTTTAAATTACCGAAACAAATGCTTAGCCTGGTCTGTCATATTCACGACATGTTTGATTCAGTTAACGATTGTACTGGAGTTCAAGTCGTTTCATTGATTTGTGTGTTCCTGGATACACACTGGAAACCAGTGTGGAAAAAGTCCAATGACGTCATTCATGTCACTGTTGATTTTAATGTTATAGGGTTGATTTAGTGAATCGCTTCCTTGCATCAAAAACTGGGAAAATCAGAACTTTTCACTTGTGTAAGGAATAATTTGTCAAATACCAGCCTTGGTCGAAACCTGGTCGTATTTGGCAACTACGTGTTCTAATGGGACCCAGAAACAGTGTGATAATGACTTTTGATCAAGACTTTGTTCCTAGTTTGTAACACAAAACATTTGTCAACATTACCGTCTGATTGAGCTACACAGCATTTTATCATTTACCTTTTGAAGCTCTGAATTATCTGGTTAAGTAAGGAGGTGATCAGGCTGATGAGTAAGGTTTGTCTTGATGAGTGTGGATTGATTGTAATAACTCAAGGAAACATGGCTCCTGGTTGTTTTCTTTTTTGTTGTTGTGTCTTTTTAGTATTGAGACTTCATGTTGTTTTGCGGATGTGTGAGGCACTGCAAAGTTCTTGCATTTGAGATCGATTGTCTTCCAGATTAGTGTGGTGCTGCCAAAACATTTATGATCGATTTAAAATGCATAATAGGATTTTTTTTAATAACTGAATTAAATTGACTGGACTCATTAAGTTCATGAAGTTGTGTACATTGTATTGACAATGCACTTTGTGTCACTATGAACATTACAATCAAAGTTTTGTAGAAAATCTTTGATTTTTTGTGTGCAGTGGCTTCTGCTCAATGTTTGTTTTTGGGTGTCGCCAATACAAGCTCCAGCTCAAAGGCGAAATGATTTCCTATGTGCTCAAAGCACTTATCGGTGGCCATGTATGAATTGTTTGAATTTCGTTATCTTCGAGCTTTGCCAACCTATCACAGAGTACTGAAAAATATTAAGCATGTTAAATATCTGGATGTATTGCCTAGTCCAAATCATGTATTGTTAAAACTGTTGCGACCTGGTTATGACGGGCAGTAAGTGTGGTGTTGAACTACAGCTCATAAGAACACAAGGTATGGAGTTGGGGGAAACCCCAGGGAGGAGTTGGATGGAATTGTATAACTAGTTTTGTGGGGGCCCACTGCACAGTGTAGTTTCCATCAGCATACGTTGGCAGATATACAAACTGTTCTTTAAACCTTCCATTCTAAACCATAATACTGGTCGTTTTTTATTGCAGACATTAATTTGCCTCCAACTCTCTGTTAAACAGACAATCCCTGCTGGTTGAGGAGCCTTATCCTCTCCTTTACCCATATTCCCTGCAGCTTTGATTACTCACTTTTGGCTGGTTCTTTTTTTATTATTTTTATTTCTTTTTTCTTTTTTTTTTGAACATAAAACATGTCTCACAAATGATATTTCATAATAGTCTTCAATTCTCCGTTTTCAAGACGAAACATCGTTTGGATACGACAGTGAGCTTTACAGCAGTTTCTGTAATGGCAACTTTTACTAATTGTTTGGAGAAAACCTTTATTAAGTATATTTTAAGTTTGTTGTTTTGTTTTTGTGCTTTGTATATCTGGGCACTGTGCATAGAGCATTTTCTTTGAGCAGGAACTTGACCCAGCCTGTAAATTCTTGTATGGCTGCCCAAGGGGTTAATTACTTACTTTAAGACTGCTGATTTCTACCCTTACACTACTTACCTGTTACAGCCACAAACTTAAACAGATTATTTAGCCCTAGCTATACTGAGTGGAATTTCAATAATTTCACATGGATGAATATAAACTTTTTAAATCCAAGTGTCAAATTGAGCTTAAAAAGTCAACCTCTGCATTTTAACCCAATCCACACAGCGAACCACGCATGTACACACTAGTGAACACTAGGGGCAGTGAGCACACGTACCCGGAGTGGTAAGCCGCCCCAGCCACGGCGAACGGGGAGCAGTTAGAGGTTAGGTGTTTTGCTCAAGGGTACTTCAGCCATGACCTGTCAGCTCTGGGAAGCGAACCGGCAACCTTCTGATCACTATTTCTCTAACCACCAGACCACGGCTTCCTTTATTTTGTTATATCTAAATTATATCAGTGTAAATGACATTATTTCGATACATGCTTCTGAAAGCTTAAAATAATATATATATTTTTTTTACTAAGGCTTCCATACAAGCATGGCGTTTTAGTTTTGATTTTTCCCTCCCTTGTGTTAGTCATTATGTCAACAATTCTGCACGTGTGAGCCAGCACATCTGGAAAAGGGCATACTGTTGTCTCTTCTAGCATGTGAAGTGAAAAGACCCATATGGGCAATTAGCCAGCATTTAAGGCAAGCAGCCATGGGTCCTATTTCTTTCAAAGCAAGTCTGTGGCTGGGGTGGCCTGAGCTGGAGGTGTTAGTAACTCAGCGTTTTGTGGCTCTGATTCACAGCTTCAAGGACATCGCGCTCAAGGGTTTCCAGACCTTGGCATGGCATGTTTACTCTTTATGAGAAAGTGTAAAACGGTACTCTGAGAGTGAGCTCCTATATGAACCTTATCAAATATCTTGTTAATTAAGCTTGAGTACTCATGGCCTCTGGATATTCTTGCTAATATGACCTGGATTTTTTTGTCCCTTTATTCATACAAAATAAAAAAATAAGCAGCACTGCAGGGGTGGGTTTACTCGTGAGTATTTTGATCCTCCAGTAAAATACTGTGAGTGTACCCGTTCCAGTAGAAAATTAGCAGCTGAGGAACACTAATACAAACACAGCTTACTGCTGTTTGTCTGCACTTCTGTTCATGTACATCTTCTAGAGATATTACTGATCAACTAATAATGTCATTGTTAAATTAATGTTAGTTAATAGTCTCTTTAAAAGTAACTTAATTCAATTCATTTGGTAATAATCATTCATAATTTAATTTCCACACTGGAAAACTTTTTATGCTTTTAAATTGTTCTAAATATTATTTGTGTGTAATTTGTGACTTGATATCAGAACTCCCACACTTTATACGTCCAGTACGTTCAAATAGACCTTCATCAATTATCCATACATACACACATTCACACATACATACACATATATGTATTCTTGATTTTTATTATTGATAATGTCATAGATGCAACAACATGTCATTGTCATCCCCCCCCGACATGCTCCAAACTAACACATACAATTCTGGGTTGTCAAACTGAATTTACATACCTCTCTGCTTTTATGATTAACATGTTAGTTGCTATTTATCAACTGTTCATAACATCTTAAATTCAGAATTTAGTGTCACATTAAAGCCATGTTCACGTTAAGTTTTTTTGGGATGAGACCTGGTAAAATGCTAAATATTCAGTGATCAGGTAACTGCACTGTACACGACAATTTGGGACTAGTAGAGGACAACAAAGTTCTATTGTTAAGTATTGCAATTGCATTAAAGTGCAATAAAAATTTCAGTGATACTGTAGGTACTATAGAATATGTAAGACGTCATGTTCACAAGTTCAAGACATGCCTTTGACTCCAGTTTGTTCAAATGTGCGCTTGTCCGACACCTGGTGATGCACCGGAAGGAGGTTATTCCTTAAAGCAATGGCCAGATCAGACATCGGAGGCAGAACACACATTGAAGGCTCAAGAAATGCGAGTTAATCAAAACCACGT
>JAYDZG010000015.1:7332637-7345722 GCA_034509265.1 Microcambeva bendego | reverse complement strand
GGATATGCGAAGAAGGAATTTCCTTGTACTGTACACCTGTAATGGCATCAAGATATTTTAAAATATAGAATGCATTTATTTGTCATGAAATAAAGTATACCAGAGTCTAGTTTCTTATCAGATATATTGGAACAGGAATCCTATTTGGTGGGTTCTCTTAGTAAACGTAAATGTGCTAGGGACGAGTCGTGTGCTTCATGCTCAACTGTCTTCACATAGTTGGAAAATTGGCCTAGAAATGTGCCCTGTCTGACCATCTATGGCTGATTTAATCTCAAGCCTTCAAGGAACTCCCCTGTGACTTGTCTGGTTTCTGTCTGGGCAAAGCTGGCTGCTGCACTGTGGCGTCCCGGACATCTGGAGCAAAGTCTCCACCTTCGTTTTGCCGGGAACTGCTGCTTGAGTTTCTAAGGTGTTGACATGAAGACATGAAAATAACAGCTTCTGGATGTTTAGCTTGTGGGGAGATACAGCTGTAAAAGTACTTGATGGCTTTATTTTAGGCACAATGTTTATTAATCTCTTATGTCTGACAGTGTGTGTACCCAGGGCCGACTTTCATACACACACACTCTCGGTGTTATCCGTGCTGGACTTGAATTTTTTTTAACCATTTTTAAGCACATTACATCAGGCAACACATGGTTGGTGTTGTGACTACAGTGCAGTCTTGGCTAGTGGCTTTCAGTGCACAAATAATTTATCTGCTGTCAGCCTTGTGTGTGTGTGTGTATATTTTCAAAGTGTTTTTTCCATTGTAATTTGTAAATAGAAAGATTTTAAAACCTGTTCTTGAATGACGACAGATCAGAGGAAATTCTAAACAGTCATGATTCCACCAAACAATAATGGCTCATGGCACACCAAACGTCAGGAGAGAATTTACTGATACATTCAAAAAGATGTTTTGTATTGCAAATAATAGTCTACTGTTCAAGCTATCATAAAAAGATTTAGGAGATTATGAGAGTGCAAAGCCGGAACGTAGTTTGGAATGTGCTTGGCCTTTGACCACTCAGATGAGATGCATTAGAAACCTTCAAGCTACGGTGATAAACATTGCCCCATGTGCAAACTCCATTACACAGAGAAAGAACCACATTAAGTGTATGTAGAAATAGCTCAGAGTCCCCATGACTTGAAAAAATGACAGTGGAAGCTTTTGCTGTGGTCAGATGAGTTCACAGTTCAACTTGTTTTTGGACTAAATGGCCATTATGTGTAAAACTGGACATAAAAAAACAGGCTATGCTTTACATCATGGTTTTCTTTGCCACCATTGTGAAAACACACTTTCTGGCCTGTATTCCCTTCTGATACTATGGATATGATGTTCATCTTTTTCTGATTGGTTTGGAGGTGTGGATTAATTACAATAGTTATTCAGTTCAGTTCATTTTCTTTAACCCCTTATCCTAATAAGGGGAGGGGAGGGGTGCTGGAGCCTATCCCAGCTCTTCAACGGGCGCAAGGCACATGGTAAAGCCCTGGGTGGGGCGCCAGTCCATCGCAGGTACCTACAGGACAATTCAGTGTCTCACATCAATCTGGTGGCATGTCTTTGGACTGTCAGAGGAAACTGTAGTACCCAGAGGAAACCCACGCGGAGAACATGCAAACTCCACACACAAAGGATTAAGATCGCCCCACTAGGGGATCGAACCCAGGACCTTCACAAAGGATTCAGTAGTTGGTGTGTTCAAAAACCTGTGTGTTCCTGAATACTCTACATCTTGATTCCTGATGCATGTTTCCCAGGAAGCCAGTTGACACAGTCTTGTCGATCTCTTGGAGCTGCATCCTCTGACCACCTATGTTGACACTAGAAAAGTTATGCTCAACTCCAACCGCTCACCACAGTATGGGTGGGCCATATGGATCTTGTGAAGGCCTGAAGGTTGCATGCTATGCACCTGACTGCCTAGCTTCTAATCTTTTTTTCTTTTTCCATTTGCCTTTTGACCCAGGTGCTGGCTGTACTCGCCATGGTAGCTTGTAGTTTTGGTTTATTATCTCAAATGCAGTATGTCATTTTCATAGTCTGCATAAAAACTGTCTGACTGGCAGGCATCTGCCATCAGGCTATATCTCATTTTAAAACCATAGGTGAAAATATGGACTTATAACAAGTTCATTAGTGGAAATGTCCTTATATAGGCAAGGAATTGCCCGGCGGTCCAATCGAGACTTCATCTCAGCCGTGTTGGTTTTTGAAGTTCAACACCAATCCTAAAGTAATGCCTTTCTATAATTAGCTTGGATGGCCACTGCTCACTGGTCAGAAGTTATGTGATGGTCACGGTTTTCTTCGGTTAAGTGAAATGTGATTGGGAAACTACAACTGTAGACACTGTTCCTTTAATTTTCTCTTAATCTCTAAAATATATTTCTTTTTGAGCAGCAAAATCAATTGAAATATTTAACACCTAATTATTATTTTTTCCTTCAATGTCTGCAAGCAAGAGCAGCCCCCATTCGTATGTATACCAACTATGGAAAGCTTCTTCTTTTACTCTGGCAAGAACAAATTGTTCATGAAACCTACATAGTTTGGGAGTTGCAGCTCTTGGCTCTTAATATTATTCATCCCACACACATTTACCATTTTCACCGCTGCTGCCATCATTAGCAGATGGAGACTGACCTTTTCCTTTGGCTAAATATAATCCCTACAAAGAATGAAAGGAAGGGAGGTGTGTAATGGATTGAGCGAACCGGGCTGGAAAGAATAAACGTTGGTGCCCTAGACCATATTGGAGCCATTAGGTAAACACGCAAGAGAAGCACAATGTTTTTTGCACCAGTTTTCATTGATGCCATTGTCACCATTAAAAAAGACAAGTGTGAATCCTGAACCACGTATGGTTTTGTTGGGATTATACTAGGGATGTCATGAGACCAGAAATGTATAAGTCGGTACCAATACCACTAAAATTCCACGATTCTTGATACCTATTTTGATTCCTTGAAGACGATATGAAACAATGAATGTATGTCAACAAAAAATGTTTTATTTAAAGTCTTTTTTTCTAGCAAAAAGTGGAATTAAGTTAATATATTTATTTTTTTATTTAAAACAAAACTATACTGCACCAATAAAACAAAACAACCATATACTGGTATAGCATTTACATTTACTACTATTGGTGTGCTACCTAGGCATATTTTGTGTCATCCAGTACGTGCTCCTGAGAAGGACGCTGTTCCAAATCCTAGATGCCTTATATATAAGTCACCTTCAAATATAAACGTATTGATTCAGCGCTATTCAGTGAAGAACGAGTTGTTTAACATAATAATAAATGATTGTTTAATGTGTATAAACGTGTTCGTATGTAATTCCGAGCTCATCAGTGAATTTTAAACGTTCGGTAGATTAGAATGGTACGATGCTAATGAAATACTGTTTGAACAACCTTACTTATAAAGCGGCGACTTTAAAGTTTAGAAAACTCACCAGTTGAACTTTAAGGGAGTGATGCAGCTCACACCGATTACTCCTGCTGTTGTTATTTATTAGTGTTATTACATGAGCGTGTGGTCTGGGAGATCTGTGTAACCTTCGGTAACTCTGGTACCACAGGAAACCAGAATCTAATCATTTTCAGAACTTTGGTATCGACTTGGTACAGAAGTTTCGGTTATTGTGACCGATAGAGTCTGTTTATATTTATTTTAAAAATGCGTTGTGCAACATTGAGTAGTATTTTCATAATCTGTCACCTTTGAGCTATTTTTATCATGTAAGAATTGTGTCATTGTTTATGTGCATGGCTATCAGGCAAGATAGGGGTGTGTGGGTGTGGGTGTGTGTGTGTGTGTCAGGTGGTTTCATGTTTTTACCCAGTGGTGACAGTAACCATCTGAGAAGCAGAACTCCCAGCAGAACACTTAGACATCAGGGACATAACTGTTAAAGCTGTTGTTGCACTTCAGTCATGTTTGTGTGTGTTCTTGGTTGCTTTGGGTTTAAAGTTATGTGTTTGTGCTCGGTGTCACTGTTCCTGAAAAGCTCCACCAAGTGATCTGATCTCCTACCATCTTGTTTGAGGTCATCTGTAATATTAAAGCTTAAAAATCACAGCCTATGTCTGAGCTTAAAAGTACTAGAATGGATGAAGTGAAGTAAAGCAACAAAAGGAATTCTTAGTGACTTTTTTACAATCGTCACTGAATCTGATTTTCATGCTTTACTACCGCTTTATCCTGGTCAGGATCCCAGTGGATCAGAATCCCATGGAATCACTGGGCGTAATACAATAACACCTCAAATGGTTAAACACAGGGTTTCAGCTATTCCTTATGGAAATGGATGTACATTTTCAGCTGTTGTCAAATCAACCAATTAATAAGAACAGTGTTCATAGCTCAACACAATTAGTGTAACAAGTTGCCCCCACTACAGTCTCAATTATTCAACCAACTGAATAGACTTCCCCCGAACACACATTTATGGATCTAGAATTCTTTATCGAGGACTTAATTACTCGAATGCTCGAGATAAAACACATCAAATACCTGGACGTTGCAGAAAGAGGAGACTGGCACCACGTCCTGAGGTGACTAGTGGTCACAAAGCCCCAGGTGACTGCATAAGATGTGCAGGAAGATTTGCAGCTGGCCCTGAGATCTTCATTTGCACAGTAGCTGCATAATAAGCACTAAAGGTCTCCGTGCCGAACTTAAAAAGAAGTCAGCTCCACTGTGATTAAGCACACATAAGCCACATTAGGTTTTGAGAATATACATACACGTTTGCAAAAGCTAGCTTTGTGTTCTCTGGACTTTAAGTAAACTATTTTCACGCACTCATATTTCTATCGGGCAACATGCACACGGCTACACTACTATTGTGTGTGTGTGTGTGTGTGTGTGTGTGTTTGTGTGTGTTTTACAAACAATAATTTGAGACTTACTTAACGTACTGAATCTTACAGTTTCGACCCAAACACATCGTTCGATATGCTTGGTGCACATTCTGTGTATCAGGTTTGCATGTTCATTAACTTTTAACTTTTTAGTCACTGGATCATTATTAATGCATTTTATAAACACACTTCTTTCACATGGAAATTATATAAAGCAGCAGCAGCCCAAAAGTGTGAGGCTGCTGTTTATCTGCATAGCAGTCATGTTAGGCTTACATTCTGTTATTGTAATATCCTATTAGTCTTTATTTTTCTTTTCTGATCAAGACTACCAGCTTTAAAAAAAAAATCATATATTTTGTTTTATGATTTTTACTTTTCAGTTACTTATATATATATATATAGACCTAGTGTCTTGTTGCTAGGAGATGACGTGGGAGCAAGGAAGTAAATGAAAGAAGGAAAAGGATGTAAGTAGATAGAAAAGGTGTACGCTTGTGAATGCTGAATGACAAACGCTCGTTCACACGATGAGTCAGCACTGACGCACTCGCTCAGTATGTGTGCTTGCCCACTCACATGTTCAAGCTCTTGTCCCGCTCTCGCTCAGCTCATCGTGTATGAGCCCCATCTGTGTACTGTGACCCTATTCTCAGTCTCGCCAGGAAACTAGGTTTTTTTTTACGGCTAGTACTAACAGTGTAGTACTTTGTGTAAGTAGTGTGTAATGTTACATGGCATATTGATGATCCCCGATCCCTCTCCGGCCTCTAAAGCTGGCATTAAAAGACAAACAACCAAACTGATACATGAGTCGATTGTACAGTAGCCCATCTGTGGGTTCTTAGTATGCCATAGTTTTGAGTCTTAATTACCCAACAACCGGTTGGCTATTTGCAGTATTTCTTTTTCTCTGATAACTGTTAATGGCTACTCACCACTGCTTGCTTTTAGCACCCCTTAAAAGAAGTTTAAAGAAAGTTAAAAGAATTAACTGTTATACCTTGTGCTTTTGTTTGTTTCTGCTGGCATGTCCAAAATAATGTATTACTAGTGTCACACTTAACAGTAAAAAATATTTAACATTAAAAAAAATGATTGATAATGGTCATCTATTGCATTTTAGAAAAATGTCACAAGTTGTCATGGCTGTAGCTTTTGTGCAGAGCTAATGTGGAGCCGCATTATGGTCGTGTTCTAATTAAATAGATAAATAACAAACACTAAAGTCTTCTGCTGTAATTGCTTTGTCCAAATGCCAGCCATTTGTTTTATGTGTCCGCTTATTTAAATTCTATGCTAATAATGCATAAAAATGCCTTCACTCATTGCTGCATCAATAGAGTAGGATATGTTCATATGTATCTGCTTGGTCCAAATACAACATACTAACAGATACTTTATATTTCTTTTTCTCAAGAGAAACAGTAAAAGGAAACCATAATATTTCTTAAATTTCATCTTGTATCGGGTGTATCATGAACTCTGTATTGTGAATCGTATTGCATCGCATCGTGGGGAGAGTTTAACATTATATCTCTAGTTCAGTGTCTAAAGTTATATATAAATAAGAGATTTGGAATAAACAGCTTGTTTGTGTTTAAAAGTTCTTTCTGGTTTTGCAGCCACATGTGGTAAGTTCTACAAGCCACCACACTGATTTAGTTAAGAAAAGGATGTGCTGATAATTTGAATACGTTCGTGGTATGATTTGAATAAACTCAGTTTTATTGTTATAATAATTCCAATAAAATGCCACTGAAACACTACACAAAAAATACACTAAGCTTTGAAAAACAGCTTGTTAAAGACTTTCTGAAGGGTTTTTTTGTTATTGAGGGATGTCAATCACGGTCTATAATATGTATCATTATGCGTAACACCTGATTAACTCATATTAGTCGCTCAACTGGTTTCCTTTAATGAGTTAAATCTCTTACACTTAGCATATACTAACTACAAATGTTTGTTGGAGCCCAAATCTCAAAAATAGAGGTGCTCAACATCTAGTTAACTGATAACCAACATTGGCAACTGTGAACCAACAGCATTAACTAAACAATGGCAGTGATCTCTGAGAGAGAGATTAGACTCTGCTGTCGATCAGTAGTTGATTTTTGGTGACTCTAATGTGTCTTTAAATATGGTAACTTCTTTGTGAAAGGAAATTTGCAAAACGGTGGTTTAAAGTTTTAGTGACGCTTATCAACACTGTAGTCTGCCCTACAGTCCATGTTATGTTTACCTTGTGAGAAGTTTGGACCTGTTTTGCTAGATGGAATAATGGGAGTGACACAGTGGCTTAGTGGATAGCACTGGGTTTGATTCCCTGGTGAACCAGTCCATGTCTTTGGCGTGTTTTTTGCAAATTGCTCTGGTAATTGATAACTAATAATAGTTTGCAGAGACCACTAGTACCGTCCACATTTTTATGGTTTTATCGTGGCAATATTTAATTTCTCATTTACTAATAATTACTAATTTTGTAATGTAAATATTTATGCAAAATTGGCTACATTTACCCTACTTGTATCAAAGGAAACACGCTTTCATGAATGACAGTGCGTAAATATAGATGTAACATCAGTATAGTGTACAAGTCAGGCTGGGGTAATGTAATGGATATTGCAAAAGTGATTTTATGTGGAGAAAGATCCAATATGTCGAGTGCTGTTATTTCAGAGAAGACTCAGTTTTAACTGCTTTATTAACAGACGCATCAGCATGCACGATCAGGAAGCTTGTTCCAACAACACACATTCATTATTAATTAATTGAGATTAATGAATGAAGGCAACACTCTTCAAATTGCACTTAGCTAATCTACAAATCTATTTACACAAATCTACAACAGATGACACAAAGAAACGGCTCCCACATTAAACATGCAGATCCATGCCTCTCAATACTAAATACAACCATTCCAAGGGTCCTTAGAAAGCTAACCTACCCACTTATTAGGGGAAATGTGCTTCAAAGTAAAGTAACCTCTACAGTTTCTAAGCTTTAACTCCTGCCTCCGCTCCAGGATCAGCCACTGATTGTTAGTAAGATGGTTCCTGCTCTGTATCTGATTACACTGGAGTGACCGTGGACGGGCACCAAACATCGTTGGCAGTCTATTGGGATTTATACATTATAAAAATGGGCATTTGTTTTTTCACGATCCGCGGCTGCTCTTTAAACGTAATCCCGGCGAAAGTCACTCGACCTTCTATTGTTTAACTATTGTGTCTTCACTGTGGAACATAATCACTTGTGCATGCTTGTGAACTGCTCAATAAGCTTGAGTAATGTTTTGACTGGTGTTTCAAGGATGTTGGGATCAGTGCTGAATGTTCTCATACGAACTTTACTGAACTTATGTTTAGACTAAACCAAGATAATAGGACAAAATATGAACACAATTACATCTGTAATTAAATAATGAATGACGGGTATGTTAGATAGCAGACTTGTCCTAACAACTGTGAAATTCTTCCATTGCTCCTTGTCCAACTGACCTTAGTGACAGTAATAATAAGAACAGTAATACTTTGGAATTTTGTCAAAGTTCTTACTGATCTGTGTATTCCTTACATTTCGAATTCCATTTTAAACTAAATTATTTTCATGTCTGCAGGGTTTGCCTTCCCAGAATGGGCGTATAAGCCAGAGTCGAGCCCAGGCTCCAGACAGATCCAGCTCTGGCACTTCATCCTGGAGCTGCTCAGGAAAGAAGAGTACCACGATGTCATTGCCTGGCAGGGCGACTACGGCGAATTTGTCATCAAGGACCCGGACGAGGTGGCCCGTCTGTGGGGCGCTCGCAAGTGCAAACCGCAAATGAACTATGACAAACTCAGCCGTGCTCTCAGGTATAAATCATTAATGAAACTTTTTATTTATTATTAGCTTTTCCTTCATAGTATGTTGCACTATGCCATTTTATATTAAACTCTTTTATTCATCTAATTTTCCATAAGCCTTATTTGAAATATTTCATTATAACATTTGTGCTGCTTTCATTTGGCAGACTATTTTCATGCCTTACACCCCTCCCGACACAAAGCTCCTTTTTTTTTACCAGACTTGGGATCAGCACTGAGGGCACACTGACATGTCCACCTCCCAATTACTAAACCCCACCAGCTCAGCACACTACCCTGATGCATGGTAGATAGATAGATAGATATATGGGTGCACTACCCTGATACACAAACTGCATCGCAGTACACTATCCTGATATATAGCACCTGCTTATGTTTATATACCTATTTTTCTATTTTCTCAAATTTAAGCGTGGCATTTTCCCTCAACTTCAAATACTCTCACTTTATCTTAGAACAGTTGTTTTATGTGGTTTTAGGATATATTTCTCAGTATGCTTTTTGTGTGTTTTAAATTTTTACCTAAGCCCTGTTTACCACATGATTAAAACTATTCATCCTAGTTCCTAAATAAGTTTGCTGCATAATCTCTCCTCGACTCTTCAAAGCTTGTTCTCTCCCACCCTGTCACTTTTATCCCATTCTGGTTTTCATTTGCCGTTCTTCCTTTATGCCACAGTTGTTCGTAGTCTACATGTTATTCATGTATTCGCGCTGGTCTCCGTGGCAACTGTAAATGCCCGCTCAAACCCATTGAACCTGTTCTTTCCATCCCATAACAGTCCAAAGCACATCATCTGTGCGCTAATGAAACAGCTTTTGTGGCTTCTTCGAAAGATTTAGATAAAGAAACTTCCAGTTCGTGATCATCAGCATGGCTAAGGTTTTAAAACTGTGGAACTCTTGAATGTTACACTGGGAATGGATGAATTTTAGGGAAATGGGAAACGGGTGTATTTCACCTGGCCACTGAATTTGCCTGTTTATTCACCTGGCTGTTCATCAGTTTATTCTCACTTGTAATTGAATGTGCTTTTGAACACTCATAAGCACAGATCATGGCACTACCAGCTGTTTAACAGGTTGGCATGGTGTCGTGCCACGTCTAAGAAAAACATTAGAATGCTTTTTGCACACTTCATTGAATGTTGCATGAACCTAACACGATTAATGTACCAAAATTGACTTGTTTTTTTATTTTTAAACATTTTCAATGCTGGAAGGCAGGAGGAAACATCCTGGACTGACACACATTCTAAATTGACCTGACAGCATGTCTCCTTTGGAGAGTAAACTGTCTCACCCAAAACAAGTCTTCCTTGGCACAAAGCACACCTTAAACTTTGGGGGACACTGAAGTAAGATCCCAGAAATGTTCTTTACATTAACACATTTCTTTTAGGTTTGTTAAATTACTGCATACTTACAGAATACTTCCAAACTCTTGTTGTAAGCTAATTAGGAGACTGAGAAATAATCTTAAATGGTCATTTTATTATTGCTAAAACAACAAAAGTCGGCCTAAGACTTTTGTACAGTATTGCACATGGTTACATACCAATAGAGTCAAAAAGGGCCAATTAATTGTGACAGTCTTTATAATTACAATGCTGCACCTTATATTGTCGAACTGAGAATGATCCACCAGCCCAAAATACAGTCAGTGGTGGTCCTATTAAACAAATAAGTGGAAAGAGTATATATATATCACAAGTTACAACACACCCAGGTGTGAGCTTGTTTGAATTCTGCAGTGAAAAGGAATTATTGCTTTGGTGGCATGTGCAGTACCTACAGTCAGGAAGTCAAAGCTATACAGCAGCATGTGTGAGAACAGAGATAGCACTTTTATGTCATTTTTGGAAGCAAGTTCAAATGCACTTCAAAGAGTGTGCACACCTGTGTGTGTGTGTGTGTGTGTGTGTGTGTGTGTGTGTGTGTGTGTGTGTGTGTGTGTGTGTTCGTTCATTCTCTTTTTTCTGTTCAAACCACACTGTTGAAAAAACTTTATTATGAGAGAGAATGAATACGCACCACAATCTTACAAAGAAATTGAGATCATCTTAATTCATTAGCTTAGCAGTGGATGAAAGCATGGGCATTGTTTAGGCATCCATCAAAGTTTGTTTGTGGCCTTTGCAAATAACAAGGATATTATTTATTATTCGGTTTTATTTTACGGTGCTACTTTTTCCATGGACGCAGTGTGATAAGTGTAATATGTATTAGATTCACGCTGGTTTTTAGTCATTTTTTAAATCGCTGCTGGCTTGTATGTTACCCTGTTAATTATTAGAACACTTTGCCATAGTTCTGCCCAAAATTCATATAATAAAATAGTAAAAAGTAGCAAACATGGTCAATTTGTCGCTCTGTCGCCTCACAGCAAGAACGTCCTGAGTTCGATCACCAGGCTGGGCAGTCAAAACCTGTGACGAGGTTAATTAGAGATAATAATTGTCCATTGTGTACAACTTGTAAACTGACAAATTGTGTTGTTAAAATCTTAATAAACTAACATTTAATTCTCATAGAAGAAAGACAACAAATGTGTGACATTTAAGAGAGTAATGTGGATTTAAAGCACACCGTTGGCTTTTATTGAACATTATAAAGGATGTTATTAAATATGTCCGGTTTCCTGTCAGCTTTTTCTCAGCTTCTCAGAGCTGATAATGCTTCTTTTAGAATAGAACAACGTTCAGACGAACAGAAGAACATAACATCATGGGGAAGAAAAGAAACTTGTTCCATCAACACCCATCAATGTGTTTCTTCTGGTTAGAATTGTACTTCCTGGTAGCACCCACAAATGAGTACTGCATGTGTGTATGTAAAAGGGTAGAACGTACATATATTGTCTTTGACACCTGCGTAACCATGCCAACATTTTTTTATTCTCAGATATTACTACAACAAAAGGATCCTGCACAAGACTAAAGGAAAAAGGTTCACCTATAAGTTTAACTTCAACAAGCTGGTGCTGGTCAACTACCCATTTATAGACATGGGCTCAGGAGGTAAATATGTTAGTTTGGTCTAATTGTGTTTGCAGAACCTTTGCTCGACTTGTGAAAAATGTTCAAACACCGGATAATAATGTAGGGTGACCACAAGTAACTTCCATAACCTTATATTTTCATAAACTATATGTATTTTAGAGCAGAGGTGCCCAAATAATTCCATACAGGGCGCCAAAAGTCAATCTTGGTGAAGCGCCACGAGCCAAAACTAAAACATTTGTTATTTTACTATTGCAAGATTTTGATGTTCTGTACTGAGGAATACAGAAAGTAAAGCAACTTGATTTTAAATTTTCATTGATTCGTATGCCGCTTTCTCATATGGTCCATAATTAACAGGGTTGCCAAATTGCAACCTTTTTAAATTTGACTACAATGCATGAGAAAACACCCTAAACTAGACTGGATGACGAGTAGCATTTTCAAAATGATAAACCACTTAAATCACCATGACCTACATATTAATATCTTAAAATGTACAAATCAATAATTAGCCCGGAAAGAATAACCCATCAATAGAACTTTTGACATTGACAGCGAGTTGGATACGATGGGCGAAGGTCAGCCTATTTGTGTTCTGGTTTCTTTAGAGAGCAAAACCATTTTATATTTTAAGACACCAAAATGATTACAGACCCGCTCATATTTTCTCCTCCTGCCAACGCGTGTTTTCCCTGCCAATCTGGCAACAAAAAACTGATACTGACAAAATTTAGACGTCTAGTGATTTAGCAAGCCAGGCCAAAAGAAAGAGCCCCAAATTGTGCTGCCCTTCTACAGGGTAAACAGAAAAAAATAACGGTTTGTAAAGGAAAAGTGGTTTGAAATTCAGAAATGTGCATCTTTTCTCTTTTCTTTTTCCATTTAGGTTCCAACGTGCCCCAGAGTGCTCCGCCCGTCCCATCCGGCATGGGCACCCACTTCCGTTTCCCTCCCTCCACCCCATCCGATGTCCTATCTCCAGGAGGGGAAGATTTACGCAGTCCTGGTGTGTTTGCCAGCGTGGCACGCCGGGCGGCACGCGGCTCCGTGTCCGACTGCAGCGACGGCACCTCCGTTGCCTCCGAGCTAGAAGAGGTGGGCATCAACGCAAGCGACGACCGCCCGGCCGAACGGGCCTTCAGGTCCCTCCTGTTACCGCATCACCCACGCCTTAACCACGACTCACTGTTCCGCATGTACGGCGTTCCTCCTCCGGCCGCAGGACCCTTCCCCGCCTCGCCTCTGCCCGGAGGCCATATGCTGGCCCCGCCGCTCTCTCCCGCACTTTCCCTGACCTCGACGCCGACCTCGCACCTGCCCTACACCCCCTCGCCTTCACTGGC
>JAYDZG010000015.1:7315381-7332537 GCA_034509265.1 Microcambeva bendego | reverse complement strand
CCTTCAGCCCAGAGGACATGAAGCGCTATTTGCAGGCACACGCACAAAGTGTTTACAACTACCACCTAAGCCCCCGCGCCTTCCCCCACTATCCCAGCATCGTCGTGCCTCAGCCACAGCGTCTCGAGAAGAGCATGGCGGTGTCAGCAGCCGCCTCACACCTCGCTTCTCACGCACTGCACCATCAACAGCATGAAGAGCCTCAGTTCTCACCCTTTAAGTTCAAGCTGCAGCCTCCACCACTCGGGCGCAAGCACAGGGACGGCCTGCCCACCGCCGCTCCAGGGCATAGTTCCTTAGACTCTACTTTCGCAAACTCTTTTGGTGGCGAGTGTGGTTCGGCAACATGCATGGATTCCAACTCGGCCTCATCTAGATTGACCAGTAGTGTCTCTGGAGGGCCACCAAAGATCAAGGTTTGTATTTAATAAAGTGTTATGTATAAACAACCATTGGGGTTGTTTATAAAACTAATAATAAGTTTTACAAGTGTATGTGTTGGACCTAAATAAGCAGTGATAGAATAACAAACTAGAATAAGAACACAATAGAATCGAGCACAGGCCAAACACGGCTGTCATTGTCATGTGTTGGGATGTAACAATGCACCACAAAGTGATTCGCTAAGGCATTATTCATCTGAGTTAATGTTTAGTGAATTGAGTTTCACTTTAAACAGCAGAGGGCTCTGTCGCTATCCGCCGAAATAGTCTGGACCTACTTCAGAAATAAAATAGCATTTGTAATTTCGACAAATTAAAGATCAAGAGAAATTTAAAAAATAAACTTGTATTCAATTTCATTTTGTTTAATAAAAGAATCAGATCGTGAATCCTGGCATCGTTGGTAGAGCATCGTTACACCTCTAGTCAGAAGTGTTCATGAATAATGCGCACCAAAATGTAAAAGCGTTGCACATTTCTTTTCCCTAGGTCGAGCCCGTCTCTGACATTGAGACAGAGGAAGAGGTCGAGGTCACCGATATCAGCGAGGAAGATGACAACTGTGACGTCTTCGCCCCCTCTCACAGCAACGGGAGCAGCGCCGCCCCCTGCCCCAACGGCCTCGCCGACGAGGACGACGACTTCCTCGACGAAGACGTATTCAAGACCCCGGCGGCACCCCCATCCGGAATCGCCCCCGGGCCCGCTGTCGCCTCGCCGGGCTTCAAAGCCGAGCCCGGCCTGGCACAGGGAGCTCCCAGCAGCCCCGGCGGCAACCACTGCATCCCGCTCAAGCTGCGCTTCAAGCGCCGTTGGAGCGAGGACCAGCGCATGGAGGCGGAGACCGAGGAAGCAGAAGACAAGAAGAGCCGCGCCGAGAGGGCCGAGCCGTCCGACAAAGAAGCGGAGCCGAAAAAGGCACCGCAGTGCCACGAGGCGAGGAGTCCCTTACACTTGGTGGCACCCCTGGGCACAGGCCAGAGGAGAGTGAGCTCCGAGCTTCAACGAGCAACAGCGCAACTGTCGTTAGAAAACAGCGGCTGCTAAGAGGAAAAGCGGAGCCACCTGACATAAACTCAAGCTTCATGTTCTTCACATGACTACCTGAAGATTCATACACCTGCAGAATCTTAGCTTTACTCGCTCAAGTGTACCGAGACACTACAAACATCTAATACCTGCTCCTCTCATTTCCTCCAAACTCTTATGTTCCGTCCTTCAACATCAGACTTCTGTATTTTAACTTCATCAAGTCAGATATGAACTGATCATGTCGGCACACATCATAACGAGGGTCAACGTGCCTCCTCAGCACCTCTTTCTATAAATGGATGGAATCGCTGAAAGAAGTGCCTGAACAAGCATCAGTGCACTAAATTACGGGCCTGATGAATTTCCAAGAGAGATTTGGAAATGTCCTTTCTCACTTCGTTATCCATCGTCATGGCATCGTTCAAAGCTTTTATGTGAAGGACACATGAAAAGCAAGCAGTTCCTTAACAAGACTCGGGTCCGTGCAGGGACCTCTGCCGAACAAGCCGAACTTTACCGAACAACCTTGCCTTTGCTGAACAAGCCAGGATATTAATATCGTCATTGCCTTCAGATCTGTTGATGCTAATACACTAACTGCTAAACAATATTTTTTTATTGACCAAAACGCGGCCCAGGGACATCCAGGAACAACTCGCTTTAATTTTGGTCAGCTTCTGTTCTAGGGACCACTCGATTTTCTTAGCATTTTTTTTTAAATATACATTCATCTTCAATATAATAGTGTAATGCAACCCCCCTATTTTAATTCTAGCAGGCTTGTTTGTATTTAAGCAATGCTGAAAGGAAGAGTGTTGGGTTGCTTTTCAATCTAATCACCGTGCTGTAGACCGGCTGAACCAAAAGAATAAATAATTAGAGATCTCTTCAAATGCAGTTTTCACTGCTTCTAAGTGAGGAAAGTCACGTTGCACAAAAAACCTCATTTTCATCATTTACGGCTAGTATTGTTAAATCGTCCTGCCCCCGCCGGTCAATGAAATGATATCTTACATGAAACCGGTCCAGGGTGCACAAAAGTGTAGGGACCGCCGAACTAGCGTACGTCTTAAAACTTCATAAAGCCAGTCCAAAGAATAAAGCACAACCGGTATGTAAGCTTAGATCTCAGTCACGGGTTAACAAGACCTACCTTTAACTCGATTTCATCCACCATGAAAAGAAGGAACATGAATTATGATTGTGCCTTTATGTATGCTAGTGTAATGCAAGACTTGCTGTCCCATTCCTGCCCCAAGTCCTCCCACAGTCACATAAAGAAGCCTTAACATGACTTAAAATAATGCTATTCTGCCTTCGACTCGTGTTCTGTTCTAATTATTAAACAATCTCACAGATAGAATGAAACCGAAGCTCGCTAGTTCTTCATGCATTGCATATGGTATGTATTTATATTTTCTACAGATGCTCTATATTAAAAACAGACCTCTGGTTTTGATAATTCTATTTTTTAAAATAAGAATATGGGGGAATTATGCACAAGGTGATGGTGTATATAGTCATGTGGATGCTACAGTTCTTTAACTAGTATGAACAAAGTATTTTTTTTTTTTGTAAAGAAAAGACTATGACCTACTTTAGAACTTAATCTTTTTTTTTTTCATTTGAGAGTCGTTTGTATATTTCTGCAGCTGTCGCACACATGCGTTCACACCGGAGTGCACAAGAACCAGAAAACCCTGTTTATTCCCTGTTTATTTACATAACTGAAATGTCACTACATGATACGGGACCTAATCTTGCACCAGAATTTGTTTATTCGCTTGTTTTAGAAACAACTTTATGGTAAAGATATTAGAGTAAGTGTTGACTTGCACAGGGGCCTTTTGACATCATCGTGTATCATGCAGGGCATCAGTGCAGCAGCATCATATCGGTCTTGGAAGAAAAATTCATTTCGACCGTCGCTGGGATCGATTTCGCTCTTCACTCGTGAATTGTTTTAAGGAAAAGTTTCATATTTTAAACTGGCGTTTTTTTAAAAAAAGCCGTATTTGATAAATGTCCTATTTTTTATTATCTTGGCCTTTGCATTGCATACCTCAGAGTTAACGATCTGTGCCAGTGTTAGAAAGTACATCACCATTAGTACCCAAGCAGTACCCGACTTGTACCACAGTTTTAGCTCCAGTCAGTGATTGAATAACATGACAAAACAATCACCTGCCTCACTCCATTCACGTCGTTTATAATATATTTTGTAAGCTATACTTATTCTTCATTTCATCGGTTCATTATGTTCGTCGATGTACCCCAAAAGATTCAGATTACAGCATAGCATATAATATTGGACGTTTTCTGGCTTTGGTAGGTAATCATTAATAAGCCAGATCAAGAAAAGTAACAATATGTCACATTTATTTTCATTGTAATATGTTCTCATCTGATTGTGTGTATATATATTTTTGCCATTTGGGGGACTATGTATGGAAATTTCTTTATTGTGTGTATATGATGTCGCTTATTTTCTGTACAAGTATCCATCTTTTATCTCTCACACATATACTTTTCGTCTCAGCAGTACTCTGTAACACGCTCTGTAACTTGACATCATGAGAAAATGTATTCTTTAGTTGTACTTTTTTAAAAATTATAATTAATCAGGGTTTATTAAAAACAGGTAAACACGAACTGAAATTGTCTTGGTTGTTTTTTTTTAGTTATTAAGATACATAGACTTGTTGGTTAAGCTTGTGTGTTGGATTTAGTCAGATGTCTCTGGAAACAAAATAAAAAAACAGAAGTTTTAATAACATGACCGTTGGGTCTAAGTTCTTAATGACTGCAGGTACAACTGAGCTGCATTTGTTTTCCTGATTTTGTTCGTATTGAAGGACTGCTTGGCCGCTAAGTGGGTAGCAATGTCGCCACACAGCAAGACGGTCCTGGGTACGATCCCCAGGTGGGATAGTCCGGGTACTTTGTGTGTGGAGCATTTTCTTCCAATGTATGTGTGGGTTTCCTTTTTCTTTTTATCATATTAAAGAGCAAATTGATGCATTTAGGTTTACCTACACTTAATATTGGTCAGGACTGAGGTGGGTGAGTGATAGGAAGGAAACACCCAGTGGGACAAGATTTAAATGTAAGGAATTATTTATTTTTAATTATTATTATTTATTTTGTCCTTTTTCTGGTTTTTCTAATGCATATTTTTGATGGTTGTAATATTTTACTATCTATATTAACAGATATGTAAATGTCTAAACAAGCCACCATTTAACAGATTGACTTTTAGAATGGTGCTTTATCTGATTTGTCTTATCAGATGCAATTAACTAAACTATTTAGATAAGATAGTCGTTTTTAGTCCCACAGTGTGGAAAATCCCAATCTTACATGTGGGTTCATATTTTATCGCTTTACCTCTTGTTGTTTTACCACGAATGTTTAGAAGGTCTTTTTTAAATGGAAAATACAGTTAGTGTTATGTAAATTATTATTGTCTATGCGGAAGCCCGACCACATGACAACACCGCTGATTTTAACTACTGAGATTCAAACCTCAGATCTTAACCGTAGTGTGTATGTATGGCTAGCAGCGGCACCCTTAAATGTGCAAAATACATTCACTAATTTCATAACATGCAAAACTCTACACGGCTTGTTGTCGCCGAGGAAATCAAGTCTGTATTGCTGTGTGGAATCCACTCTAGTAGCTATGTAACTATGCCAGTCCCAAAAAAAATACAATGTTAAATTCAGTTTTGGTGCAAATTTAGCGCTTCGTAAATAAAGATGAAAGATATATAGTCATTGCTAACTAGTTTTATTGACCGTATATCTTGATTTGCCAATGGTCATGTTAATTCCTTAGAGCTCGTCTGGGTTTTGTCACTGTCGAGCGGTGTTAGCATTCTTTCAACCCTCACTGTCAATCAGACACTTCAGATCCAATCACACTCAGCAGGAGGTGGCTTTATAAAGCATGACTGATGAGGAGGTTAAAGTAGCATGCTGGGAAAGTTTTGTTGACATGCTCAGGGCAGGGCCAAAGTTCATGACCTGGAGGAGAAAGCGGAGTTATGGGCCAGTGATGTTCTTTCACAAAAGAGGTCTAATTAGAGAGTGTACAGAGGAAAGTGTGAGGGCAGCTTTGCTGGTTGGGTACATAGACTGATTGACAACCAACGACCCTCTTTTCTTGGTCATTCACTGTGTGTGTGACAGCCAGAGGTGCAGAGAAGACTAAAATATTGTTACTTTGATGTATTTTACTTAATTTTGAGTCAAGTTACTTAAGTAAAAAGTTCTACTCAGAGTAAATGCGACTGAGTTACTTTTTTAACAAGGGGAACGGGTGTAATATTAACATGACAGGTGAATATACATTTCACAATAGCTATTTCAGACTAAAATATAATAGAAAACCATTTAAAATGACATTTAAAACATTGAGGGACGTGTAATCAGTCATTTAGTACAGACCATCGCATAAAACATTTTAAAACTGTACAATTTGTTGGTTCCCAACTTGTGGCTCATGACCTCCCAGGGTTTTTCAGGGTTTGCCACGGGTTTGTAAAAGATTTAATTTAAGTCTAATCATTTATTTTACTAATAATTTATTCATAGTTTGTAATATGACATGCTTATTAAATAACCAACCTCTGTTGTGTATGAGCTTTACACAGGGTTGCCAGATTGTGTGAGTTTTGGATGAAAACCACTGTAATCTGGCAACCCTGTTTCACTGTACCAGTTTTCAAAAAATCAAGTACACACACAAAGGTGATGCAATTACAGTTACACACATGAATGGAATTTATTACTTTATACCTCTGGTGACAGTGGAAGTGTAGACTCTCCTGAACATTTTTACACAAGGCAATTTAGCAAAGCCGGTCCACTTGTTATTGTGGAAAAAAAGAATTTGCACACGAGAACATTTTCTAATTCCCAAAATATGAAACCCATGACTCAAATTCTTTTAAGTCTGCAATTTCAAAGTGGGGACGGTAGCCATCTGCATGATTGTTCATTTTAAGCTTCACATTTTAGCATGCCTATTATTTTCAACCTCCCTTAGAGAAAATCCTTTAGGGTTCTAGCAATACTTAAGGTAGATTAAATGAGTAAAGGCATAGTCACAATCACTTAAGCCTATTTTGTACTTTATCTACCAAACTTAAACCCTTACTCTAACCCTTTGTAGTTGGACAATCACAAATAAAATGTATTTACTAAATAACATAATTTGATTTTTATTTTACTCTAAACTATATGTACAGCAAAGGCTTTGTACCTAAACCAAAGATGGTCTGTGAGAAGCAATATAGCTTTTGCAGGAAAGCACTAAAACATGGCATTCATGTGAAAGGTCACTTTTACCTAATAAGGTCCAGATGGAATGATTTCTGTTCGGGTCATAGTTAAACACCCCTTAATTCAAAGCTAAGGTCATAAAAGAAAAAGGTCACATTTAGTCTGTTTCCTGTGCATTCCATAAGGGCTCACTATTCATGGAAAACAAGCCAGAGGGCTCGCTGGACTGTTGGAAATTGCCATTTTATGTGCCAGTTTTGCCAGTACCTATGGGACAGTAGAAGTTTGTCCGCTAGAGCCTTAAGAGTTTGAATCCTTGTTCTTACAGTCGCAAGGGCGACAGTTTGAAGCAAGGCCCTTAATCCTTCTGGATCCAGGGGTTGACCCTGCACTCTGACCCCAGCTCCCAAATGAGTTAGGATAAGACAAAAAAGACTTTCATTGTGTTATGCTTGTGTTTTTGTGATAATGACAAATAATTACATTCTATTCTATTCTGCAATATTACTTCAAGATAAGTTCACATTTAAGATACATTTAATTTAACAGATGAATGTGATAAATATTACTCTCATGCATTTCCATAAAAAAAAAAACATTTAGAGGCTTTCTGCCAGAATTGCTGGATAACCCTTCAAAACACAATTCTTGTATTTATATGGGCTTAAGCCTGGCACTTCATGGTCTGAATCTCAGCTTTAATGAGCTAGGGGTATATTTATTACCCCTGTTGCCACCTGATTGCCTTAACTGTCCTAATTTAGAGAGTAAGTGTGCCAGTGCATATTTCTGATCCTCTGAACATTACTAACATGCCGATTATCCAAAGGGGAGTTCGAGCTGACCAGGAATGCAAACCACGTGAATCTAAGAAGGTAAAGTCATTTAAATATTATGTTCCATTTGTCATTTCCATGACTTCGTAAGATGGTATTGGGCTTTACGAACATTAAAAGGGTAGATGTAAAAAAAATCCTATGTGTAAGGGGGTGACACTGTTGCATCACAGCAAGAAGGTCTGGGTCCTTTCTGTGTGGAGTTTGCATGTTCTTCCCGTGTCTGTGCCGGGTTCATCCTACAGTCCAAAATGACTTAAGTGAAGTAAATTGGAGATACAAAATTATATGTGAATGTTTGATATAAATGTGTGTACTGATGAAACTTGTGTATCTAATATCTACCGTGCACCCGCCACACGTGTAAAACATGACAATCCTAATACAGTTCACACAAACAGTCTATGTGCAAGGGAGCTGCGAGTGCAGCTGGCCACCAGCAGGGGGCCTATGCGGCGCCGGTGAAGGGCTGGTGGAGCGAAGCTCCAGAACTCCAATCCCCATAATTCGTAGTGGCAATCAGCCCCAATTAAACTTAGCTGTGCTGCACTTCATTTAAACCCGGCACTAATCAGAAGCCAGCGACACACTGATTCAGTGCGAACGGTAAAGGGTGAGTATAAGAAGATCAGAAAAGAAAAGGATATGAAAGAATATAAGAGAAAAGGAAAATTCCAAAACAGTAAGAAAATCAACAGATCAATTAAGCAAGAGTACCTGAGAAGAAAAGGGGTAGATAGGATAAGTGAAGTGGAATTACAGAGCATTATTTTATGTATTGTCACACAAGCACACCTTTTCATGAGGAAGGAAACAGATTTGATGTATATTTATCTGTTATTTATTTATATATGATGATTATCCGATTAGTCGCAGCCGACTCTCCGTTACTTGATGGATCATCGATCCATGAAGTATTTCGGCAATAATAGTGGAGTAGTTTGCCATTGCTTTCTCTACGCCTTCCCATTTATCCGGGCTTGGGACCGGCATGCAGATGTTTCCAGTTACACAGTTGGGTGAACCTACAGGACGATTCAGTGTCTCATATATATGTATATTATGTGAGTTCCATTTTGCTTTAACCCATTTATTGATTCATTATGTTGTTTACCACCTTTTTATACTGGTCAGGGTTGCAGAAGGTTTGATTTCTTGGGGAGAAAAGCTGGAAACACGCTGCATTATGATATATTGCCAATACTTTTGCCGGAAACACCCATCACTGGGCACACACACTCATACACACACAATCATTTAGGGTACATTTTGTAGCTCCAATTGACCTGGCTTTATGTCTTTGGATTTGTGAAAGGGAGCATAGAACCTGGAACCAAGAACAAGCACAGAGAACAAGCAAACTCCACAAGGACCTGGGCGATCTGGCCAGGGAACGAAACTCGGCCTTCTTGCTGTGAGGCGACAGCACTACCCACTGTGTCACACTTTTATCATTCACATTTTAAATAATTGCCAAATTATGTTTTGATCATGAATGTTTTACAGTGTGAGGGAGCAAACAGCCAGCCAGACATGATTAAACATTTTTGAATATTATAAATATCACAAACTAAACATGAATTCCAGGCAGATTACAAGACTGCATTGAATGTCACGACGTGACAGTGGTAGACTGATTACATTAATTGTGTAATTAAACTCGAGACTTGTTAGCTTCGAGTTAGGTTTGGTGACTCATTGGTGATTCAGATTTGATTTATCAACTCAGTTTTGCTGATCTATGAATTTATTAGCTTCAAGAATCATATTCACTGACCTGCTTTAAATTACGAAACATCTGAGAGTTTAGAAACTTCTACTATTTCTAAACATTTAGTTAAAGTTATCAGCTAGATATTTTTCATTTTTTCCACTTTATCCCTAAATCCCACACTATTTACTTAGTGTGTTGTTATTTTGTTTTATTTTTCATAATTGAACTGATTTTTTATTCTGGTATTTAATGGTCAATTAACCTAATGCATTATGGTATATTGCCAATACTTTTGTTGTACGTTACCGGCTACTTACTTCTTTTTCACTTTAATAATGAGGATAAATATTCTTACGCCCCCTCGTGGTCACTACGTGTCAGTAACGTTCAAATTTTGAAATTAAAAAATTAAAAAATACAGAAATTAAATGCCGTCAATCTCTAATGCTTCGATTAGACTTAATGCTTCCAATAGTATGTTCAAAAGAAAAATTGACAATCATTTTAATGTAAATCCACATATTTCTAAATAATAATAATAATAATAATAATAATAATAATAATAATAATAATAATAATAATAATAATGTCACACAGCTTTGAACTAGGCTTGAACACTATGACTCTTTTAAAAACACATTACATAGATCAGGGTCTGTATGAAAGTGTATGAGTGAGGTTTTTTAGGAGGGTCGTATACATTTACCCCAGGTGGAGCAGTCCGGGTCCTTACTGAGTTGAGTTTGTATGTTCTCCCTGTGTCTGTGTGGGTTTGCTCCTGCAGTTCCAGTTTTCTCACACAGTCCAAAACATGCAATTAAGGTGAATTGAATATACCAAATTGCCCATGGTCGAAAAAAAACTTGAGTTGAATCTTGGAATTTGTAACTGTTTCCTGTCATGAACGTTAAAACCTCAATGAACAATAAATATATGTTTAAAGCAGCCAATGTTTTGTAATACTAACATGTTTTGGACCCACACACATGGCTATGGAGTAGTGAAGGTTAAGCATTATCTCTCAATAATTGTGTCTACATGCACATACGTACTGTGTACTGAACAATCTGATGGAAATCACAGTGTATATGTATCCTGCAAATAGAATAACATGTAGTGTCCCATGTTACTATGACAACGAGCATCAGGCGAATATAATCAGAGTTAAAGGAGCAGCTGTGTTTTACCTCAGTTTGGGTCATGTATAGCAACACCCTGTCCACGTTATTCCTTTACTGCAGATGCCATTAATCAGTCAGCAGAGGTCATAATAAGAGGTCATGAGGAGTCAGTCTACAGCTTTCATTGTGAACAACAGTCAATCCTTGTTCATGTAGGGGTCCAGCCTGTAAGGTTTTTCACCTTTTAAAGGCCAGACAAGAGGAAGATCTCATGTCATGAGATATTCTGAGACACAGATGTATTTTGTTCTTTGCACAAATGTTCACAGCATAAACATAGTCTGTTCTGCAGTCTAGTTTTTGAAATTTGAAATTTCAGCAATGATACAAATGGATTGTGTGATAAGATTGGGAATTAAATTAGATACAGGAGTTATTATTATATGACTATTATTATTCTGTTTAATAGATTATTTATAGGATTACCCAATTTGTTAAATTGTTAAAATCAAAAGCCTGCATGTAAATGTTAATGATGATTGTGTACCTCGTGTCAGAATTTTTCTTTTTAAGCAAATGTTAAGATATAAACAATGACTTTTGCACTAACACTGTAAGTGTTAACTGTGGCACAGTGTACAGCCGACCATTTCATTATATGTGGTAGAAGTGTTTTAGGCAGGATGGATGGATAAATGAATGGATGGACTGATTGATTGATGGATAGGTAGACGGATAGGTAGGTAGGTAGGTAGGAAGGTAGTTAGGTTGGTACCCATGAATTGGAGATACAGCAGAATCCACTGAGTGAAAAGAGATTGTGACAGAAAATGGGCTAAACAGCTGTGTATATCTATGCCAGTCCAGGACACGATGTATATAAAACAGATCTTGTTTGTGTGTGAGTAGGTGTGTCTGACGGTTACATAAACCCCTGAAGCAGTTACATTGCATGTAGAAGAGATTGTGGTGTGACATGTAAGAGCGAATCCCCTTCTGAATGCTAAGAAAAACATCACATACTCTGTACATGTACAGTTACTAAATGGAACCCATCTGTTGCACTGTACACTTTGTTACTCCCAATTAATAATGGTTTCTGGATAATAGGGCATTCTAAGCACTCAAAGAACACTTAACATGATAAAGGCAGTGTTTCAGAGTCAAATATTCTTTCATGTCATTTCAGATACATACAAGTACATATTAATAATAAAAGCACAAGACAACACAATACACAGTGTAGATAACAAAACTACAATAAAGACAAAAAGGCCCATAATAAATACAAAGCGACATTTGTAATCTAAACAAGTAATTAAGAGAGACAAGACTTGAGATGAGTGTTGGTCAGTAAATGGTACTGAGTGAAATGTACATGAGGTAGAAAAATATTCTTTTTATAGCAGCTGATGTATAAACAAATTAAGGTGCAAAAATGCAAAAACTTGTGCAAATTGCAGTATTGTGCAAAGTACCACAGTCACAGCAGTAAATCTCAGTAGTTGTGTGAATTTAAGTTTTGTGTTTGTTCCAGTCCCATCATCAATTTGTGTGCCAGGGTCAACCATGTGTGTATGTATGTGTGTAACATGACGACAAGAGTGCATCATGTGTGTGTGTCATATTCCATCATGTGAGTGTGTGTTAGAGTCCATAATGTGTGTCAAAGTCCATAGTATACAGGTGCTGGTCAAAGAAATAGAAATGAAAAAGTTGATTTATTTCAGTAATTCCATTCAAAAAGGGAAACTTGTATATTATATTCATTCATTACAGACATATATATATTTCAAATGTTTATTTCTTTGAATTCTGATGATTATAACTGACAACTAATGAAAATCCCAAATTCAGTATCTCAGAAAATTAGAATGTTGTAAAAAGGTTCAATGTTGAAGACACCTGGTGCCACACTCTAATCAGCTAATTAACTCAAAACACCTGCAAAGCCCTTTAAATAGTCTCTCAGTCTAGTTCTGTAGGCTACACAATCAGGGGGAAGACTGCTGACATGACAGTGGTCCAAAAGACGACCATTTACACCTTGCGCAAGGAGGACAAGACACAAAAGGTCATTGCTAAAGAGGCTGGCTGTTTCACAGAGCTCTGTGTCCAAGCACATTAATAGAGAGGTGAAGCAAAGGAAAAGATGTGGTAGAAAAAAGTGTAAAATCAATAGGGATAACTGCACCCTGGAGAGGATTGTGAAAGAAATCCCATTCAAAAATGTGGCGGAGATTCACAAAGGGTGGACTGCAGCTGGAGTCAGTGCTTCAAGAACCAAAACATACAGACATATGACATGGATTTCAGCTGTCGTATTCCTTGTGTCAAGCCACTCTTGAACAAGAGACAGCGCCAGAAGCAGGCTGAAGACAAAATGGACTGGGCTGCTGGTGAGTGGTCCAAAGTTATGTTCTCTTTTCTTTCGAAATCAAGGTCCCCAAGTCTAGAGGAAGATAGTAGAGAATCCACAGAATCCACAATGGTTGAGGTCCAGCGTAAAGTTTCCACAGTCAGTGATAGTTTGGGATGCCATGTCATCTGCTGGTGTTGGTCCATTGTGTTTTCTGAGGTCCAAGGTCAACGCAGCCGGCTATAATGAAGTTTTAGAGCACTTCATGCTTCCTGCTGCTGACCAACTTTATGGAGATGCAGATTTCGTTTTCCAACAGGACTTGGCACTGGCCCACAGTGCCAAAGCTACCAGTACCTGGTTTAAGGACAGTGGTATCCCTGTTCTTAATTGGCCAGCAAACTCACTTGACCTTAACCCCATAAAAATCTATGGCTATTAGAGCAACCTGGGCACCTGAGCAGTGCCATAGACTGATCGACTCCATGCCACGCCGCATTGCTGCTAATTTTGTGGTGCTGGTGGTGCTCCCGCCAATCCGGTGATCCCGCCAATCTGGACGGCGGGTTCAGGCCTAGCATGCTCAGCTTTCCAACCATAGGCTGAGGAATGATGTTGAATGCTGAGATAAAGTCTATGAACAGCATTCTAAAATAAGTGTTCCTACTGTTTAGGTGGGTTAAAGCAAGATAAAGTGTGGTGGCTATGGCACTGTCTGTTGAGCAGTTAGGATGATGCGTAAACTCCAGTGGGTCCATGGTGGGAGCCAGCAGGTTTTTGATGTGCCTCATGACAATTTTCATGAAACACGTCATGGAAATAGGTGTGAGTGCGACCGGGCAATAGTGTTGAAGGAGAAGACTGATAACTTCTTTGGCACAGGCCCGATGGTGGTTGTCTTGAAGCATGTTGGAATGACGGCACTGTTCAGAGAGATGTTAAAGATGTCTGTGAGAACATCTGCTAGCTGGTCTGCACATTCTTTGAGCACTCTGCCAGGAATGTTGTCTGGTCCGGAAGCTTTCAGCAGGTTAACTCTGTGTAGAGTTTTTCTGGTCTTTCTCGCCACTGTGTCATTATGGGCCTCATAAGTCATTCACCACATTTGGAAGGGAGGCACCACTTACACAGACGGGTGGTGTAGTCTTGTACTTGGTGATAGCCTAGATGCCCTGCCACATGTGCCGTGGATGCTCTGGCCATGTGCGCGCTTTGCTTCTGAGATTGACAGCTTGACCCTTGCTGTTCTCAGAGCCATCTGGTTAGAGTCTTGGGCCCTGGGCAGTACATGTACCTCTGGAGTCATCCACGGCTTCTGGTTGAGTCTTGTGGTGATCTATCTAAAAGTAATGTCATCAATGCATTTGCCGAAGTAGCAGATCACTGATGTGGTGCACTCTTCCACATCCGTGAAAATTGCTGTTTGTGGCAGCCTCCTTAAATATGTCCTAGTAAGTTTCAAAACAGTCCTGAGGACCAGATATGGATCCTTCTGGCCAGGTTTTCCCCTGCTTCAGCTCAGGATTGGAGTGTCTGATGAGTGCTCTGTATGCTGGAATCAGCATTACAGAGATGAGGTCTGAGTATTCAAGGTTAAATTCACTGGTTTTGTAATGGTTTTCAAGATCTAATTGTCCGGGCTGTGAGTAGAACAGTGCTCATGATGAAAGGCTGGAATATGATTAACACATAAAACACTGTGCATAAAACTAACTGTGCACTTTTGTAAGTTGTGTGTTCACTGAAAATGTAAGTGTAAAGACCCCCCATCTCCCAAACTGTGTGTGTGTCTAAAACCAGTAAAACACAGACAATAATGTAATTACCATGTCATTATCATGTCAATGTCATTGCAGTTCTGAGAGTCATTTACCATCCCAAAGATCTGTAGTCTGTAGGTGTCTGCTGGGATCCATGTTCATTAATGGATAGAATGCAGTGTGACCAAGTTTACAGCTCAGTAGATGTAGATCAGTGTACAGTCCGTAGCAGTAGTACCACACTGATATAGTATTTGCAGCTAATTTGTAACTTTGTTCTGCATTTAAAGCTGAATATAAACCTCATGCTGAACTTGGTGTCTTAAGTTAGTTTGGGTTCAAATGGCTTCATTTAATCACAGCTCTTTTGTTATGTGATGGCAACATGCATAATGAGCTCTCATTACTGCTTGCTGATTGGTCGCCTGCTTCGCAATTACTGCCACCAATCAGAAGCTGATTTAATGACGTCAGTCCTAGTTTTGCGATATCTCAGAAAAGGAGGCGGGATATGTTTCGTGATTGGTTCAGTTAGTTAATGCGGTTATATGCTTGAATGGGCATGTCAAACAGTCACGAAAAGCTTGTTTCTCTTCTTTATTTATAATTGCATATAAATATGAAAGTCAAAAGTACATAAACAATTCCCTTATACATATAATACACATTTAAAACGCAGACTACATATCAACCCATGTTTTTTAAGCCACCAATTGCAGTCAATTTAGTAAAATTATTATCTAACCTGCTAGACGTTTAATAAAATAACATAATTTGACCCAGAATGTGCTTTTTCTTAGAAATCCCACTATTACCATATTACCATTTTTACAATGATGACAAAAAACTTATGCATGCCCTTTAAGATCTAAATCAGAATCAGATTTTTGGCAAAATTTTTGTTCTGACTACTGTATCGCTCTAGTATAAATACAATACACAAAAATATATATGCTCCAGATAATGCACCAAAACAATGACAAACGTAAAAATATATACATTTTGAGAATTTGAAATTATGTGTAAATTATGTGTGTGTGCATATATGTAGGTACAGTATTCAGCAACCAATACACGTATATAAACAATATGTAGTAAACTGATGACAATATACAAGTATGATATAGCAGCATGTCAGTCTTTGCACGATAGTAACCGTTTGATTTTTGACTTGTGTTCTTTATTGACAGCATTTCCCAGCGTGCATCGGGTGATTAGGTACTTCGAAGGACTACAGCGTCAGCATCAGACGACTTCAGCTGTACTATTGGCCCACCCACTCCCTTTCACTCGGGCTTTCTGACGTTCTGATTGGACGGTTCTGTTTCATGTTGAAGCAGCTGTTCCTTATTTTTCCTGGTTGGACTGAACGCGTTGTCAGTCTTCAGCACTTTGACAGATGTTATTGGTTACTGTAAGCTCCGGAGTGCGCTGATTGGCTGAAGAAGGGAGTTGTCAAGGCTCTGGGCTTCATTCACCATTTTGCGTCTGTAGTGTTGCCCGAAACATAAGCGGCTATACTTTTTCCTCATTTAGGGTTGCTTTGCGGAACAAAAGCATAGTAAAACCTGACTGTCAATGGCCGCGGCGATTAATGATTTTTTAATTCTTTTTCTTTCGTAATCAGTATCATTTCATCGCCTCTGGTGGTTTAAAGGGTGAGTTTAAAGCTTGGTACAAATCTTCCTTCTGCAGCACTGCGGTGCATCTTCTTGCCGTGTTGAGCTTACGTTACGCCGATGGGTGGTTTTCCAGATCAAACAGTTGATATAAGCATCTGATTATAAGGTGTCGTTTTAGGCTTGTATTTATTTCTGGTTTTGACGACTGAAGCTGGAAGGGTTATACCAGTCTTGTAGAAACACCTTAAAATGGTTAAGGGGTACTTAGTAAGCCTAAAACTTTTTGGGTGATATTGCAAGAAAGTATTTCAACTACTCTGCAAACTCGCAGATAATGTGAATTCACTTTGGATACTTGACCAGTATTTGTTTACTCTCTGTATTTTTACTTTAATAAATGATGCTTCATTGCTAATCAAAACTTCGATATTTGTGTGTCATATAATTATGACATTGTCAATGTTGTGTCTAATATGGAATAACTTAATTCATTTTTCGCCAAAATAAATAATAAAAAATAAAATAAAAGAATAATAAAAGAAAAAGATAAAAGAATAAATGTTTTATTTGTTGTGACGGACTGCTGCGTAGCGCGTTTAGCTAGATCATTATAATGCCGTCCGCGCTTATACAGTGTTTCCGCTAGAACATCAGAAATTATGTTTAATTGTAACGTTTCAGTACATTCTATAGGCGTATAAATGCACGACGCACATATGTGAACTGTATAAATAGCCACCTGTCAGTATTAGTTTTTGAATTTGACGTTATTGCGAAGCTTTTTAGAGCGTAAAAGTCTAGTGCGGCCTTGTGTTATGGAGAGGCCTGCATCACTCTACTACTACTACTACTACGACTACTACTGTTTCTCTCTCTCTCTCTCTCTCTCTCTCTCTCTGTGTGTGTGTGTGTGTGTGTGTGTGTGTGGTAATACCCTCAAAGACCAAAACAACCTATACAGCCGCGGTACAGTTTGAAATTCT
>JAYDZG010000015.1:7260184-7275974 GCA_034509265.1 Microcambeva bendego | reverse complement strand
CTGCTCAGAGACCAGTGGGACTGCGGCATTTCTCAGGATCTCTTCTTCTTCTTTCTTTCGTTCTTTCTTTCTTTCTATCTTTTCTGACACTTCTTTTATTGGTGCAATAGGACTGTGTCGATGGGGAAAATTTCCTACGTTTTAGACGAGTGAATGATTCGTGCCATAGATATTCACTGTTCAAGCTGGCAAAGCTATCACAATATATTGGAAACGATGTTTTTAAAATAATTAGAAAACATAATTCTTGTTTGAGTGTTAAGGAAATAATCCAAACAGAACAAACAAGCTTAAACCTTCAAAAATATCTAGCACTTTTTCGCATTGTTTTACTGAGAAGTAATGAGTATATTGCTACTGCTCAGTTTTCACTTGAATGTGTGACTATCTCCTGAACATAGATGTGTGTGTGTGTGCGCGTGTGCATGAGTATGTGTATGTGTGTGTGAGCGTATATAATAATACCTAACATGCCTAATATGCATTTTGTCTGACCAGATCTGTCCTTGTGCGAATCATGTCAATGGTTTGCACAGAATCAGGGCAGTTTACTTAGAAGACTGTTATCATTCACCTGTACGCTGGTTATTAGGCTGGAAATGGGTTTTCTTAACAATAAGTGAAACCCTAGGGCTTGTTTGTGTCTTAGATGTTTGGCACTTGATTATTTTGAGAAGAAACGCTTGCATACACAAATGCATACCCTCACATGGATGTTTGTACACCTGTATACCCGATAATCTGTCCGAACTTGGGACTGAAGAAGGAAGTTTGGAATGAGAAAGATGAGCATCAGCTCATAAAGCAGGTATGTTGACCATGTGCAATATTTCTAAAAAAAAAAATTAAAAAAAGAATATTGAAAATATTAAAGGTCTAACACGAAATACTTGATGTTGTCATTTGTCCGTCAAACGTGCATAAAAGTATTTTTCTTTGAATTGTTGGATCATTTTCTTTTTATTTGTGTGCAAAAACTCTGTTTAATAAGACTTTTAGATTTTAGAATTTTAGTAGGTCACAACCACACACCCAAACACTGATATAATTGCTTGTTTCCAGTTTTGGAAATTTAAATTGAGATTCCAAGTATGAATTTCAGCTCTGCTTCTGGTCAGCTGGGTGCAATTGGTAGTACCTGCATCAGACAAAATGGCCCACTCAGTCTGCAGAGGTGCCTGTACAGAAGTGAAGGAACACTGATAGTGGGTAGACTGTACACGTGTAAGAGGGAGCGTGTTAATAAATGGCAATCCTTCTTCAATCTCTCAATGCTGGCGTGCAGTGGAAAGTCACACCACTCCACCTACTGATTAATAAATGACTGAAGAAAAAAATATATAGCTAATGTATTTTTTGTTACAATGCTGTAGACTGAGCAGCCTTTGTTTTCTATGGGAACTAGTGTAGTCAGACTGGGAGGTTTTCTGACATTTGGAAGTGGCAATTTGGCAATCTGGTTTGTAACTATTCTGGCAGCTTTATATAACAAAATAGTATTGTTTTCTAAAATATTTAAATAGGCTTAACTTCTCCCACCACATCAACTCATTTCAAAAGTTTGATTGACAAGTTTCTTTCCAATCTTAAAGACACCTTTGCCACACCCATCAAATTAAAGCACTGGGTATCACCTGCCAACAGTGTACATTGTTCAATTATGACGATGATGGTGAGTCGAAGTTAAATTCTTAAACTTAAGTTCAGTAAGAAGTTTTATAGAGATTAAACCTGTTTTAGTGCTTGAATGATTATTCGTATGCCCACACAAAGGGTTGTGTCATATAAAAAATCATGCATTTTAAAAACTTACTCTACTTCAAAGACAATAGGTTATCCATTCATGTATAATTTCTGATATGGTCCATTATAAGAATAATTTGTAGTTCAGGGTGCTTTAAATGGTTATTATTTTTGAAATGTTAAACATCATCTGCTTATCCTGTGTTGTTTTGGGCGGTTTTTCATTCATTTTGCCGGATCTTGGAACGAAAACACTGCAATCTAGCAATCATGGCGGGAACTACAACTCCCAGTCAGCATTGCGCGAATCACACGTCATAAGAAACAGCTGAGACGTATTACTGATGGTAGAGAAGGCCCGACTCTGCATGTTTATAGTCAGGTGTGAGCAAGCTTCATCACCGCACTTTCACACTAAGCTAACGCTATATTGCGTTGATTATTTGGTTAGGGAAAGCCGGTAACGTCAAGCCGCATAGCGGGGCGACGGTAGGGCACTGCCCGAGGTAATATCTACTTTTAGGGAAAGTCAGTAACGTCAGGCCGTATCGAGGGGCAATCGTCACACAAAAGATTTTTATAATATATTTATAATCTCTTCTTCGATCTCGCAGTTAAATTGAGAGAAGCCGAAGTTCATTCTAGTGATGAGTAATTTCCGAACGACCCGATTCTTTTGAACGACTCTTTTAAATGAACCAAAGGAACCGAATCGCGCCTCTAGGGGCCAGAATGAATATAAGTATTTTATAATTTAGTTCTTATTCACCCGTTCGCTTCGTTTCAGTAAAAGGAACCAATCAGTCCAATTGAGCAGGGCTTCTCGTCAAAATTCAAATCCGACAATACTCAGAATTACCCTCCTTAAAGCCGAGATTGTACGAGCCTTTCTTATACCCTTCGAAATGTATGCTGAGCATGCGCATATTTGTTTCATTGATTGAAATATGTACACACGTGTTCTTGTAGTTTAGTACTTAATAACATTCATGTCGATCGATTTGTGCTACCACTTTTTATAATAACATAAACAAACACCAATACTTTGATTAGATAAATTAACTATAGACATGTGCTACCACTGCTTTTAAGTAAAGATTCATAATTCATAACATGATCGAGATATCGACGTGTAACCTACGCTGCCCGTAGTCTATTTTAAATTAAAAAAAATCGTGTAAACATTTACATAGCCATGAGGTACGACTAAAGGTACAGAACACGATTAGTGCTAGTTGTATAAGACCAAATAATTTAACACAATCAGATACTTGCTTAATTATGTTTAAACAGATTTCCCCCATTACGCTTGTTTTAAAGTAAAAAGTAACATAGGTGCAGCTGTACTATTTTTCTGAAACCTAACGCAATGCAACCAACAATATGACTCAGAATCATAAGTATTTCATCTTCCAAGCTGTCGTAATATAAATTCTTAATCATGTAGTCATCAAAGGCTTTTATTTTGAATGTTGTACTTCTCTTGTGACATGTCATGACAGTGTATACTGCACTAGGTGGCAGTATACTACAGCACAATTTGACTTGACTGGCAGTCTTGTTAACTTTCCTCTACCCATTTCAACCCACCTCAGCCCCTATAGCTCAAGGCCGGGGGTAGCTGTAGAGCCTGATTCCCAGATTACATAATAATAATATCTAACAAGGATAAACTGACTAGGTTGTCATTTTTGGTGTATTTCCGGCAACGTAAGGTCCAGATGCCTCTTAACGGAAGTTTCCCAAGGTGCTTGGGTACAGCCCCACCCTTGTCAGTTGCTGCCTTAGTAAAAACAATGTGTAATCCCTTTTGGGCTTGAGAGACCACTCCCTTTAGTGCACACATGAGAACCACAATCCTTATTCACACTCATATACTGCAAAGCTGACTCTTATCAGTTTTATTCACATTTCTGTAAAAGCACAAAATATAGATGTTTTTTACCTGTCTTTCTCATCTCTGTTATGTCGCGTGGCTTGTCACACTCAAACGACAAACCATTTACAAATATTTTTTTAAATATTCTATTCTATCATCCTGTACAACCTGAGTAAACATGACCAGCTATCATAAAACTGACAAGCCTGATCGATTAGCAAAGCAGAAGAAAACACTCTGCATGCATTAACGGAGCCCAGAGCTGCAGTGTTCATCCGCCTTTAAAAGCATCCTCACGGCCATCTGCAGAGTGCTGATTTGCTTTGGGAAGCTGCAAAGTATATTTCTCGAAACCATGTTGTTGGTTGAAGTCGCCATCATGCGCTGTAACATTATGAAAATGTCATTTGTCTCTTGAACCTTTAACTGTTTAAAAAGAAAACATTTATTAAAGTCTTGCACCTTCTTTCATACACAATATTTATACCCATGAATCTTGAACCATTAGTCCGAGTAGGGCAAAGCTGGAAATCGCATGAGAAACCATCATGCAACTATGCAAACGTGTAGCCACATGAGCTTTGGAGCATATTAGAAAACTGTCACTTAATATTTCATTAAAAATAAGAAATGCAACCTGAAACTATAATGCAAAGACAAAGCAATACATCAATGCAGCAATGGTATTCCACATAATGTAGAGGACAGTGGTCACCACAGACTGCAGAATATCTGGAACTTTTATAAATATGTAAAAACGAATTCACCATCTGTATAATTCACTGCGGAAAAGGCGGGAAACACTGTACAGACACATTCACACCTAGGGCAATTTTGTATCTTCAGTCAATCTGACTGCATGTCTTTGGACTATGGAAAGAAACCCGAAAACACCTGGAGGAAACGGCAGAAATGGGGAGCGCATGCAAACTCCCCACAGTAATGACCCCGACTATTCTTGCTGTGAGGCGACAGCACTAATTAGGGTGGTTCCCTGTGGATTCTGGTTCCTCTCAAGTGTTTCCTTGCCACCGTTGCCCTTGGCTTGCTGAACAGGGGTTTTTGATTGGTTGGTCCTCGATTCTTTTAAGTTGCTTTGAGACTGTCCACTGTAAAAAAAAAATGCTATATAACTAAATTTGACTGACTTGTGTACTATGTTGGAACCAAGCTACAAAAGACCACTTATGTTTTCCACCATTACCCTTACAATGACTCGTTGAATGAACTTGTAGAGGTATTCCCTTTGATTTTTTTTAAGAATATGGCACATGCAAATATGAGAGCTTCAGGTAACAGTGGTTATGTAATGATCTGGAAAAACTGGTAAAGCTATTTATCATTTAAATGATGACATTATCCAGTTTTTTCATGAATGTGAAATACTACAGAAATGTACTCATGTGACAAACTAAACTAAAATTTGTATTACGAATGCTATTTCTGTAAAAGTTTGTATAAATTTTGAGGATCTTGATAGTTGATAATGTTGGAACGTAAGCAGATATTATGGGGCAGTTTAAACTTCCAGTGTCTTCTCTCAAGTACAGACGTTGCTGTTGATAATTCATGGTAGTGTGTGGTTTTCCAGTGAAAATTGATCAATCTAGTAATGCTTTGCATAGCTTTGTAAAACCACGTGCTCCTCTTGTTTCAAACATTTTTCTTCATATTGCTATTTGACCTTTTTTGATTAGTCAAGACTAGTGACTTCCGTGCTCCCGAATTCACCAGGATTAAACATAATAATTTACCATTCATGAGAAGTTCTAAAACAGACTGTGAAGATCTCCTTAATACCTCAGAGAATTGCCTGAAACTGTATTGAAGCATTTTAAAAGGGATTACAGCTCTTCCGGAGCCTAATGGCTCTACTACTCATCAATAACTCCTTAAAATAATCATAAGATGCTTGGGTGGTGCTGTAGGCTATTATGCTAGCCCATCACTGCTGAGATCCTTCAACAGGACCTGGACTACTTGTCCTTGATGATGCAACTATGACGTCTGGAGAAAAAGAAAATTCTGCTGAAGAATGTCTGCATGTCAGACCTAATTTTGGCTTATGCAGCTGGTCAATGATCTGGAGCCCACAGGAACTTCACATGTGATTGGGCCAACAGAATGAAAATTAAGGTTTTGGTCAGTGTTTTAGTGAATATTTCACTTCAGTGTAGCCAAATAAAAACAATTCTACAAGGATGCTTGCTACAGATGCTCAATACAATGGAATTTACTTGTACTGTACTATTTTTTTTTACATATATTTGACAAATAAAGACCAAATGTGGTCAGAACAACCAAAGATGCCAAATATTAGCCCTTTGTGTTTGGCCAATGAATCAGTTCCACACTGACCCTGGCTAGGTTAAACCACCAATAAATCAGACAGTGAATAAATCTTGTCTTTCAACTAATCAAATGTTCATCTAAAAGCTGTATTTGTGTGAGTGTTGTCTTTCTTGTACCTAAATACGATGATGATTGTGATCTTAGCAAAACAGAAGAAACTGGGTGCGAGGCAAATACTTTTCCCTGAACTGTATAATTCAATGTATTTATTTAGCAGGTGCTATTTTTCAAACTGATATCACATTGGGTAGAACTGTTGCCTCACAGCAAGGTCCTGGGTTTATTTCCTAGGTGGACCAGGTCAGTTCTGTCCCTGTTCTTGTTTTCGATTCCTCCCTCTGTCCAAAGTTAAATGGGAATACTTCAGTGTCTGTGTGTGTGTCGTGTGTGCACTGAGATGGGTAGGTGAACTGTCTGTGGTGTTTACTGCCTTTCACCTCACCGCCTGAAGAGGAAAAAGGCTCAACAGCAGGAGCTTCATCTGAGAAAGCAAATCAATTCCCTAAAGAAATAGACTAGTGATTAAAGTGGTATAAGGTGAGCAATTGAGGGTCAATGGCTGAATGACTCCAGTAACTATCCAGTATTGGATCCATGGCACCTCTGACCAGGATAACGCAATTCCTTTTTTTTCATTTATAAAGCCATCATCAAGCTTTACACAATGTGTATAATACTATCTTTTTTGCCATATTAATACATGGTCCTTTAAAGTTAACACATCATTTATACATTACTGTTGACTGAAGGAAACATGACACTTCTCTATTGTGGATTCAGCTCTGCAATGGTATCAGCTTTCTATTGTTCAAAGCTTTTTGTGTTTGCCATAAACATGCTCAAGTTTGGATCAGTTCACCCCCAGTTCCTCAACCTTAAACTCTGATTAGCTTGTCTGAACATAGAGTCTAACTATTCTAAAAGTTTTACACACTTTGAGTTCACTTAATTAAGAGCTTACACTGTCGCTTTGCAACAAGAAGGTCCTGGGCTTGATTTCAACGTGCAGCAATGTGGGTCCTTTTTCTGTGTGGAGTCTGCATGTTCTCCTTGTGTCTGTGTCTTTCTCCTATTTAGGATTACACCAGGCCAAAAGGCTGGAGATTCTCATATGGGTTGCCAGTCAATCAGAATCCAAATGCATTTATTTATTTAACCCACTCAAACACAAGGGAACTGACCTGCTTACCCTGAGAATCGAACTGAAGCCCCGTCTGCGGTGAAACGACAGTTCTACACCAAGCCACGCCTTACAAAATAGGACCTCGTAACAGGTTCACAAAAAATAGGTAAGTAAAACACCAAAAAACAAGCTTTTTCATTTAAATTTCTCCAACTGCTTTATTGTGGTTAGTGTTCTGGCAAGGTTCAGTTCTACCTGTGAAAAAAGGGCGTGATCCAGTTTTATGACATAGCAAATCATTATTAGAGGTCCAGCTGGCTTATAGCAACGCTAAATATGAGATTCAAACCCTTATCTCTGTGCTTGTGGTACACCACATACATGCAGAGAATAATCTGAATACTATGCAAAAAATGTGATATCATTCAAATAATTAGTGTACTGCAAAAATAGTTCAGTCAGTTCATTAGTCACACAATCGACAGTAGTATTAATATCTAATCCACGAGTTCTGCAAAACCGCTGTGAAAAATCATGTAGAATGTATGCATACATAAATGAATGGCATCTGTTCACTCCTGGAAACATGCCTCTACATGACCTTGAGCTGTGAGAACCTTTGAATAGTTGGTCAGGCAATCAGGACTGCCATACAGACACATACACATTGGCTGTTTGCTCCCTCCAAAATGAGAAGCTCCACCCCCTTCCTGTGTCGATGTCAAGTAGAAAGTTGAGATTCCTCTTTTATTACTCAACTACCAGCAAGTTCAGGCCGGCTGTCTTCTCAGAAACACAAGCCACTTTACAAGGGAAGAAAATACTATTGCAGGTGTATTTCGTTGGCTGTTCAATACAGGGATTAGTTAACCTAAATACTAAATAAGGACCACTGAACCCATCATCAGGTCTAATTAAGCCTTTTGACTTTAGGGCTAGGATTACTTGTTCACCAGATGCCTGTTCACAGTGGGAATTTCAATACGCTTTATGTTATCTAGTGATTATTTAGGTGCTATCTTAAACAATTATGACTAGGGACCCTACTAAATTACAGAAAGAAACCAGACTAAGCAGAGAGCAACGTCATTGTAGGGTGGCTGTGACTATAATTTGAATAAATAGGATTTACACAATCATACAGACACAAAAGAAAATTCAACTCAAAATTATAACTAGCCAAAAAGCTTGAGTTCTTCATTATTCAGTGCAGTCTGTAATCAGCGTTTTTGACGTTTGATGTTTGGTGCAAACATGCCCTATTTGTGGCATATATACTGTGTATGACCACACAACAGGCAGGTAGCATTATTTCCACTATAAAATGTGGTATTTTCAGGCTTTGCAAATAATTCTCAGCAATCTGGTCAACAAAGATTAAGTGACTTCCAAAAATCATGTGTCACTCAGAAGGCTAATCACAAATCAAGAGTCCTGATTATAACCCTTCCAACCATAAGTGTAATCACAAAATGGTCTTCATTATTATTATTTCCTAGCAAACACCACTGTCCAAGTCAAGTTTTAAGTCAAGGAACACTGTGTTTTAATTTTATATGCATTTTCCCAACTTTTTCTATTCTGGCATTGTATGTTTTTCCTATGTGGTTACTATTTGGACCCTTTTCTGGAACAATGATTGTGCCCCTCTTGTCCAAAATTAGTGCCTGATCTCAAAAATGTTGTCAACTAAATAACACACAAAAATAATGTGCCAAGTCTTTCCAAAGAGTAGAGGCTGGGTTTTTTCAGATCTAATAATATGTAGTGGAAAGTGCATTCGTTAAAAATTGGGGCAACAGTCTAGGTTCCCGTTTTTGTGGCATGTATTTGACCACGCAACAGCAAGTTAGTCTCATTTCCTCTGTAAAATGTGGCATCATAGCGCGATGGGAATAAATCTCAGCATTCTGGTGAGAATTAATTAAAAATGTTAATTTTGCTAAGAACAAAGGTATATTGCACCATCTTCTTTCAACTGCCAGAAATTATGTGTCATTCAGAAAATGACCAAAGTAATCCTGGCAATCATGAGTACAAAAAGTGACTACCATACTGCCTTAATATCTCATTATTAGTATTTCCTGCAAATCAGTGCCTGAGTGGAGCTAAAGCACAATTTGAGGTCATGTTCAAGTGACAACAGTGCTGCAGGAGAAGGTATTGATATTAAAGTCTATTTTGTTCCAGTTAAATATGACATAAAGTAAATTTGCAATGCTGACAATTGTTCTAAAAAGGCTAAAATATTAGTAATGATGAAGTTAAAGCATGTTTGGTTTAAATTAAACTAGGGTTTCACCTGTCAAGGTTTTTGCATTCATACAAAAGACAAATGCCACACCCATGCACACTACTTGGATACTACTTGTACATGTACTTCCTAGAAACTCCCTAACGTCTACCAACAAAAAAACAAATATTTGGGAGCAACATTTATGTAAACGTTATAAAATATAAATGACGTACTACTGCGTTAATATTAAAGCACTCATATGATGTACTAGGAATTACTTAATATCTTTTTAAATAAATTAATTAATCATTTATAACACTTTATTAAACCCTTCATATGGATGTTATGGTTATTTTAGAAGCAAGATGAGTTGCAGAACAGCCAAAGCCATACAGCTGCATCTCATTGGTCAATTAAAAATGAAAAAGCAGCGTTGGTGGATGCACACACGCACACACACGAACGTAATTACAGGTTAGAATAATCACATGGTAGATGACAGGATGAACAAGTCTGGTCCACGTTTCCTTCAGTAAGCAGTAACGTGAGTATAGATTACAGCGGAGAGAAACAAAACTGTATTGAAAGATGAGAGACAGAAAAGATAGAAGCAAGACCTTCGAAAAGGGAAGAAGGGAGGCGGCTTGTTGACAGGTAAAAAACTGGAAAGTCTACATTTCGTGGCCTATGGTTGCGGTGCTATGAACATACAGTGTACTCACAAACAAGCAAATGCAGGCAAATAAGGGCACATATTTGCATGGATATTATTCACTACATGCTCAAATGCAAACTCATGCTTTTTTAGAATCGACTCGAGTCTCTATGCCAGCCTGCCATTCATTTCAAAACAGTTAACAAAGACAGTTATGCAAACACGAGACAATTCCCTGGCCACGTCTATGACCCCAGAATAAGACGGGTGTGGACACATTTACGTTTATTGAATAGTCGTTTATGTTCAAGTAATGTTGCTCAATCACACTATTATTCGTATACCTGTTCAACCAGACGTCATTCGTCTTGAAGGATCTTGACTGTTGACTTAGGGTAAATGAACCGGCTTGACGGGCCACTCCTAATGCAGACTTAAATTTTACAGCACTGCTACTGCTATTTTAATACACATAAAATACAGCATGCATGAAACAGAAACAGGATGCATGGATCTGAGGTCATGTGAAAATCTATGTCAGTCAGCAATGCAGTATCTCATCGTTCGAAAACAAGGGAAGGCAGCTTCGGTTTCTGTGTTACTGGCGAGCGTATCAGGTTACAAGTGTCAGAGAGATGGGCGTCGCCTAAGCAGATACTGGAGGGTAGGTTTTGATACTGGATCCTGAAAGGCTACCCACCTGTTGGGGCAAAACTATGAAGGGAAACCCCCATGGAAAGAAGATAGAGGCTAGGAAAGCAACAAGTAGAATCTACATTGTACTCATAACGCTTTAATGCTACGAGTTATCACTTTCCAGCTTCGTCTATTGGTGGCATTGAGGCGTGGCTTTGAAAATAACATTAAATACCAAGAAAATGTATATTAGAAATGTTGGAGTAACTGACTCTAACCTCACAGTGTAATGAGTTGCAGTGTTTGTAGAATACTGGGAGTCCAGGATCTATCAGCTATCCAGTACTTACTAAGGTGGAGTATTTTTGAGAAGAAGTGCATTCTATTTAACACAATGAGGAAGATGGGGGAAAAAAAGCTAAAATATCTAGAATACAAGCAGAACTGTGTTCCTTTTATTTTTACTTTAGCTAATATGTAGAAATGTGTTTACTGTAAATTAAGCACAAATGAATGTCAAAGGAGAAAACTTAAGGAGGGAAAATGACAATGAAAAATGCAAATGATTAATAAAATCGTTCACTTCACTACCCACTTACAGGAGATTAAATTAAAGGAGGTATTATTCAGTGATCTAAATTTAAAGTTTCCAATGATATTATTAATGATATTCTAATTACAATGTGTAGTCTATAATTCATATTTTTAGTCCTGCTTAATATACTAGTGTTCTTTTTTGTATCCATTTCATCTATCTTTTGTTTTCCGTACTGTTAGTGCATAGCCACCAGAAGGATGACATGAAACACAATAGTTAAAGTGTGCTGTTACATTTACGCTGTGCTGTTGTTTGTTTTGTGTGGTGTCACTAGCACTGTGCACCGTCACACTCAGTGTGCTGTTACATTTACTCTGTTGTTATATTGGCAGTGGTTACATCAACACTGCATGGTCTTACATTTATATTTATACATTTATACTTTGTAATATGTCACTAACACGGCATGCTTTTACATTTACACTGTGCTGTTATGTTTACACTTTGTGCTGTTACATTCAGTGTTGCCTACTCTTTAGTAAGGAAAGTAGCAATTGGCTGTCCTAAAAGTCGCTAAATGACATCATCGCCTAATTTGCATTAATATTCTGTTCAAGCCGCACCATCGTTGGTGGGCATGTCGCTGTGTAAAGGTCTGGGTGCTTTCTGTAGTACCGCTGTTGCTCCTCTTTCATATAAAAAACCATCTGATTACATTTTGAGCCAGTTTGTTGCTGATATTTGCAGATATTCATGACCCAGACAGTAAAAAAAAATCAGTTAAATTACCATAAAAAAAATCTGGCTGTTTGTACTAAAACGGTAAATGTTAAATTTCAGCATTACGGGGCTTATGGCAGCACCCGTAACTGTAACTACAGAACAATAGGTGATTTGATCAATTCTCAAAAAATCTCAAATCAATTTTGTGGCTTTTTTGAGAAAAAAAACACTAGAGGGCTAAATATAGCGACAAAGTTCGCAACAGTGTTGTTACATTTCGATTGAGCTGTATCACATTAACACTGTGTGCTGTTACACAGTGTTGTTACACTTTGAATGAGAGGTATCTCATTAACTGCTGTTACATTTATGATATATATTATTTTACACAGGGTCTACATGGAAACATATATACATGGAAATTCTAAATTAAATTAATTTAGATATTCTTTAGGCAACCCTAAAGTACTGACAGGATGATGAGTTAGGTTTCCCCGTATGCTTTGCTTATTATGTGATTTTTGATGTTGGAGATTTAGTAGGTTCACGTAAATGTGGTTTCTTAACCATGCTTTAATACTTCTTTTAAAAATGACCGGTGGCCAACCCGTGTGTTCTGCAGGCACTGACACTGACCACGATAGATGACACTTAGCTAACCTGTGACAAAGCAGCGTTTTACTTCGGAATCTCTGCACTGTTGTGCTAGTGGAATATCCTGCCTCACAACATGGGCACCAGAACAAATATATTTAAGAACTTTTAGCAGTCATATCAATGTTACACTTTTCCGGGTAATGTTCCTATTTTTCACTTTATGTATTTCATAATTTTGATTCCACATTGGCCTGGTCAAATGCAGCATACTTTGTGTATTCGAAAATATGTAATTTAGCAAGCATCTTGAAAATATGAAATTGTAAATATAAATTAAAACACTTTGTACACTACATACAGCTTGACCATGTTACCAAACACATGTACAGTATAATATAACAGCTTTATTTAATAATCAACAAGAGCCCAGTGCATTTCAATTTCAAATAAAACACATTTAATAAGACAACAAACTATGCACTGCTTTATAAACAGACATTCATAATTTTAAAAACACTCAATCCAAGTTAGGGTCATGACAAGTGGTTTCACAGGAAACACTGGGCTGATGGAATGTCCTGGCAGGGCTTCAGCCACCAGACATAACCAATCATGTCTGTGTGGACACCCCGTCTGGCTGATATATCTGAGATTTGAAGCCAGATCTCAGTGTCGCTGGGCTAGCATAACAGACCATGACTAATACACGTTTCAATTTTTGGCATTTGCAAAACAAATGCTTTCTAAATAAAATTAATTTACATACAGTACAATTGCCAATACCACTACAGATTTTTTTTCTATTAGTACCTTTTAGGTAGGTGCTGTTTTGGTTTTATAATAGTAAAAGAATCTGTAAATTATTAAAAATGAAAGCAATACATGTTGAACCAATAGAATCGTTGTGTATTCAGAATGAACTAAGTGACATAAAACTTGGAAAATCATGGCGTAACATAAAAAGACATCAAATGAACAAAAATAAAAAAATCTTTTATATACAGTCATGGAAGACCACTTACAATTATCATTTTATTTTATTTCACAATTTCTAAGTATGTGATTGAGCGTTTTAATTTTATCAAACACACAAACAAAAATTGCAAACTAAAATAAACAGATCATTTTTTTCCACGACTGTATATATAACAGCTAATTATTCTGTGGTGTCCAAATACTATTTAACTATATTAACAATTCTATCCAGGTGTCACGTAAACTGTATTTATTATATAAGTGTAATATTTATAATTATAATATTATAATAAAGTGTGCCTTATGATGAAGGGCACAATACAGATTTTGAACAATATATTTGATAAAAAGAATCAGACAGTTTTCTAACGGCTTTACTGTGAAGGTTTAGTGTGCTTTCAGAGGTGTACCAAGCCTGTCTAGGCATGTGATCGTGTGTGTGGGTTACAACGTATACTTTGGAATGTCCCAAAACCAAACTGTATTTAGTGTTTTACTCAGACTCACTAACACACATAGAGTAATCGTCTACACTGTTGGAACTAATTACAAAAATCACTGCCTTACTCTAGTATGTGTTATGAGACAGAGAAGAAATCAGATATTTAACGTTGACAAAAAAAAAGAACAAAACTCTTTGTGTCAGGCACAGCTTCTATTCAAAACTAGGGAATTCTCAATCCAATGTATTTTTTCTGTACCTGCATGCACTCACTATGCACATGAATTAAGTTCTGGTGAAGAGGTTTTTAACATATATCACAATCAAACAAAATGTTTGAATTATATAAATGGAAACGATTAGTTTTTCACATTGCTGTACCTGACAAAGGAGTATGTTTCTATGTGAAGCCTTAATAAACACTAAACCTTTTTTAAAACATTATGGTACCTTCAAAAGTGAGTGATTGAGAAGCTTGACCAGAATCATTATTGAAGAGCAGTGTCCTTCCGATTCTGTGGTGCCGAATGTCATGCCGTGACGTGTCAATTGCATTGGGGCAATGTATCGAATGTTCTCTTAGGCCAAAAGTGACTTGTAGGTGGGTCTCAGATAAGTGAGACACTTTGGTGGTATCTCCTTCAGGGTGGGGTTTTCCTGGACCACTGGATTTAAACTGGAAGGGGGGAGGAAATACCCACACAGAATTACAACAACTGTGGTCTTAGATGAAAAGACAACACAGGAGAGCAAGGGCCAGCCCTGAAGGTGTATTCCACTTGTGGGGGCAGTTTCCCAGCTGCCCCAGTGGATTAAATGTTGTGGGTAAAAAGACAAAATGCATGAAGGTTTGGTCTAGAAGATTCTAAAAAGAAGAAAAAATAGAATATAATTAATATAATTAGAACACAAATTCAGTTATTAAGAATAGCAGTTTTGTATTTTTCATTAAGCAAGATATTAATTCTTTTTTGTTGATGAGCCAACCTGTTAGGATCACCCCCCAAAATATGCCGAGTGGCTATTTTATAACAGCTGTACAAGTCACAATCAGGTAATGAGATTATGGTAGTGGCTCATAGTTCACATTGAAAGCTGCAGATTTGGGAAGCATAAAGACCAGGCTAAGGCACCTCAGAAATAGCCTGGGGTGCTCACAAGCAGCAATGAATCACTGTTGGTAAGCTAATCGATGCCAGACTTGCTGTATGTACTGTAACAGGACAGCTACTGCAGCTCAAATTACAGATCATTTTAATACTGATGGAGAGTGCATTAAAGCTTTTGTGTCTGGAGTTGCATGGTAACAGGCCAGTCAAAGTACCAACGCTATGTGGACAGCTGGGCAACTGGACATCATTTAAGTGCAGTAGAGATGACCCCATGGTCCACTATAGGACACTCCATCCTTATGTACAGATGTTGAAGTGAAATGTATTGTAATTGAAATGTAATTGGAACGCAAAATACAAGCTGCTTTTAGATCTCAATTAGCATATAGGTCAGAGCTATTTTGGCATTATATTATGCCGGTGGGTTCTGATGCTTTGGCTCATATGTACGAATCTGTACGTATTGTTTACTCAACAGAATACCTCAGAATTTATGGTTTCAGTGATTCCAATAACCATTTAACTCATTATAATTCATTATTTATAAACTAATAATATGTTTTATGATATACCTAATAATGTGTCATCATTTTAACATTTATAACAAATATAAACAACAAATAATTCATTAATAACAGATGTATACAATTGTACAAATTACAAAATATGTTATAAATAGTTTTATATTCAATAATGACAACATTTGTTCAGTTCAGTTCATTTTCTTTAACCCCTTATCCTAATTAGGGTTTGGGAGAGTTAGGGCTGGAACCTATCCC
>JAYDZG010000015.1:7241013-7251083 GCA_034509265.1 Microcambeva bendego | reverse complement strand
ATCTGTGTGTCATTTGTAAATAGATTTCTAAACAGCACCCCTGAGTTTGTTTCTTTTAACATCTGTATACAGTCATGTATCTTTTTGCACATTAATATAAACTTCACTAGTGTATAAGGGACTCATCTTGGCTTGTTGGGTTTTTTTTAGGCTAAAAACACTTTATAGATCTCCATTACATTATTACACCACTTATCCAAACTGGCTTGTAACACTGACAGTATTTACGAATAGGTGTAACATGGGTATATTCATACAAGCATGTTGTGTTAGGTATAAATAGGGTAAATGTAGACAAATTTATGTTAATATTTATGTTAGAAAATTAGTAAATTCTATTGTTCTTAATAATTAATCAACAAAACACTTGAAAAAGTATACATAAGCACGTAAAAAAGGTATTAGTGATTTCCACAAAATTATGGGTTTCCCGCAAACTTTTATTAGTTAGATTCCAAATGAAAATTCTGCGAAAAACTGTGGGGGTTCACTGTAATTTGCTGGTATAGTGGATTTGATTTTAAATGAATATGTCAATTTACACAAAATTACCCATCACGACTAAAATAATAAAAATTTAAAAATAAAAATAATTTAAACTTTATTTAATACTTTGTAAAAGCCACTTTGGCAGCAATTCTAGCTGCAATTCTTCTGGCATACGTGTCTACAAGCTTTGCACACTGGGGTAGTTAATCCCATTCTTAATTGAAGATTAGGTTCTGTAAGACTGAAAGTGAGCGTTTCTGACCAGCCAGCTCTTTTCTTTGGCTGGGCCACTCAAGGACATAGACTGGGATTGCAGTTCACCTTTATAAGTTTGGCAGTTTTGTCCAAGCCTTTTCCCCCTCATATGGGCGGTCATATATGTTTTACTAAATAGTGGCTTCTGTAGTGCCATTCTAGTATTTAGGCCTGCAGAGATGGCTGTTTATCAAACAGGTTCTTCTATTTTTGCTAGAAGGAGCTAATTCTAAGTAAGAGTTGGGCTTTCCCTTACCTCTCTAGATCACCAGTTTTAGAAAAGTTTAAGATTGATTTTAAGATTGTCTTCCATTTTTCAAGACACTCAAAATAATATAAGATGTTTTTTATATATGTCGAGCCATGATTCCTGGGCTTGTTTTTTGTCCTGAAAATGTAGAATATATTTTTCACAAATTTGGCATCATGACCCTGTACTCTGAACATGACCCAGATACAAAGACAAAGATGAGCCACATTTTTTTTTTTAAAAAAAAGAACAAAATAATGTATTTATGCTGTACCTGGTTATGCATATAAAAATTCTATTCTATCTATCGAGAGACATCTTGAGGATGAAAAAAGGTCTGATTATTTTTGTGAAGGAATTTTTAAATTGTCTCCAATTTTTATTTAAATGAATCTTTAAAGACATGGCTACACTTAGTCATTGAGGATCATTATTTATGGTGTGGACTTCTTCTTTGTCTTTTGGCTGCTCCCACTCGGGGTCGCCACAACGGATTCTGGTCCACATCATCGACTTGGCACAGTTTTATGCTGGAAGTCCTTTCAGCCACAACCCTCCCTAATTCATCTGGGCAAGGGACCGGCACTACTGTGTAGTGGCTAGATAGCTACATGTATATAGGGCAATTTCGCATCTCTATCCCACCTGGTGGCATGACTTTGGACTGTGGGAGGAGCACTGTCACCTCACAGTAAGAAGGGTCTGGGTTCAATCCCCAGGATGATCCAAGTCCTTTCCTGTTCTCCTCATGTATGCATGAGTTTCCTTTGGGTGCTCTTGTTTCCTCCCACCGTCTACCAGGTTAACTGGAGACATTGAATTGTCCTTAAGGTATCAACCCCTATGATGCATAGACTGGCATATTGTAGTGCCGGTCCCAAGCCTGGATAAATAGGAGGGCTGGGTCATGAAGGACATCTGGTGAAAACAATGTGCCAAGAAGAAAATGTGGACCACTATCCGCTGTAGAAAGCCATCGGTACCAGAGCAAAAGGTTTCGTGGTAAAGTCACTGTTTGGTCTTAAAGCATTGTTAATTGAATTTATTTTGATACTAAAATATGTTTATATTGAAAGACCTTTGAACAGTAGTGAGATAAATGTGCCAAAAAATTAATTTCCCTTATTAAGCAGTGGTATGTTACCAGAATGGATCAACTGTCAAAATTCAATGCAACCTACAGCATTGTTAAGGTTTCTGACCACAGTAAATCCTTAAGCACACTTTAGTCAACCACATACCCACAGTTTACTCCCTTCATTCTTTAGTTCTTACAAATGATCATTACAGTGGAATGTGTCAGCTTGAATCAGACCTAATGGCAACCCTTCAGAATTGACACACAGGTGATCCTTTATTTTCCCTCTTTTCAGCTAACTATTACTTTTGTGACTATTTTTTACCAAATCATATAGCTGTTTGTGACACACAAATGAATTCATTAGAAGTGGTGTACTAATAATCTTCTGGTCCATACAGGGACAGGGGAAACATTTTTAATGGCAGTCACTTGTCACTCATAAGCACTGATCCGCAACAGGTTCAGGTGTGTGACAACCCAGTTAGCTGCTTTGCTAGTACAGAGTAATCTTTTAAAACTCATAAGGCAAATTATTTGGACAGTGATGAGGGCGAGAATGTCACTTATTAAGCTAACACAGTTTGCCTCGGGCCATTTAAACCAAATGGGCGGAGGAGACACAACCCCCTAGCATGCCAGATGACATATCCCTCTTTGTACAGAACACCTTACATTGAAAAAAACAAAACCATTTTTTTATTGTATAAATTGTGCATTTTATGCATTTTTCATAAAAAAATATTTACAATTTACATGAACTGTAAGTTGCTCTGTATTCTTCAGCATATTTTGTGCCACAGCATATTTTGTGCCACACTGAATGCATTCGGTGAGTTTAAAGCTTCAAAATAAGCCATCTCAATAGGCAGCATTTTAAGGTATCTAAGAAAGTCTGTGTAGACAGCTAACTGCATTTGCAGACCGACATTGTGACTTTTCTTTTTCTTCTTAGTCATCTGACACACCTTTTCCCTTGTAGCCAGGATCCAGTTGATGATTAGCTCTATTTTACTGAAGATACATGTCAGTATTCTGTTTTGCTAGTTTCAGTTTGGGTTTAGGTCTCAAGAGTACACCAAATAAACACTATTTAAAATGCTCTTAAATTGTATAAAATACAAATGCATCAAATTTACTTTCTGGGCCATCTGGCACAAGTGTGAGAGTAAATGCTACTGCATTCAGGTGTTTAAGTCACAACCACCACTAACACAAAAATAAAATATTATTCGAAACAGCTTTGAAAAGAAGCTTCCTTGTTTCAGTGTATGAGCATAGATTTTCAATGTTTGACAAGACTGGCAAGGAAAAACTTGACCTCAACCTGAGATTAACCCCACTTAACTCTTGAGATGAATTATAAAACAGCAATTGCAAGACAGTACTTATAATTGGCAACACATTTCACTAAGTATCTACATTTGTATTTAGCAGCCCCCTTATCCAAAGCGACAGTATACAGTCTGAGCAATGAGGGTCAAGGGCCGAACAGCAGCAACCCTGCAGTGGTGGGGTTGGAACCGGTTTCCTTTGGATTACTAGTCCAGTACCTTAACCCCTAGGCTACTGCTTGCTTTTGCTTCATCTAAAATTCCTCAAGTTTATGGTCAGGAGTCCACTTAGTTTTGGCCATAAGCCTATACTCTGAGTTAGGTGTAGATGGAGCAGAAAATCTTCTTGTTGGAGCATAAATCTGCATGTTTTACAGAGGTGAAAAATTCTCTACGTAAATGAGAAGCAAGAATTGATCCCAGATCCTCTGTTCAACACACTCTAGAAAAGTCTATGTAGGATTCGTGCTTTATCTAATGTTGTAATTTAAAAAAAGAATTCATTGACTGTTTTTCCTGATTCATAGGGTGAAAGGAACCAGGAATTACTAAAATGATTTAAATTCATATTTTTTGTCAAACAGGTTGACAAAATACAACACATAATATTGTGAACAGACTTATGAAATCCCAACCCATAAACCCATAAAATATTGAATCTTTAAGATCTAGAAGAGACATTATACTGCAGTGAATGTTGCTATCGAAAGGTGGCCAGTTCTATTCCCAGAGCCGACAGATCACTACTGAACAGCCCTTGAGCAAGGCGCCCAATCCCTAACTGGTCAACGGGCACTGTGGCTAGGGCTGCCCACCGCTCCGGCCTTCACTCACTAGTGCATGTATGTGTGTTTCACTTCACAGATTGGGTTAAAATGCAGATGAAAAATTCCAGTCTTCGTAAAGCACAGTGGTGAAAAAGAGTGTTCTAAAAAATGAAAATACAATCTCAAACTGCATTACACAAAAAGAAAACCATGCATCAATTCAGTCAATTCAGTCAAAATACATTTGTTTTCTGGGCGCAAGCTCGTTATAGATGAACCTAGATGTTTGCTGTGGTCGGATGAGAACATGTTTTATGTTGTTTCCTGGAACTCAATTTTCCATTGAATTCTCTGTCAGAGACAAAAAAGGACCATCCAGACTGTTATTAGTTAAAGATGCAAAACCCAGTTTGCATTAGTGCCCATGGCAAGAGTGACTTGCATATATGTAAAGGTACCATGGACGATTGAGCATTTAATGAATGTGATTTTAGAGAAACATATGCTGCCATCAAGGGAACAATCCATTCCAGGAAGTCCACCGTTAATTCACCAATGCATTGCTACAACTGCAAAGCTTCATAGACAAATAAGCTGTGTCCCTGCCTGCAATACAGGTCTGTCTTCTTTTGTGGAAGTAGTGAAAATAACAAAAAGCATCGGGTAGGGGAGCCTGTCTGTCACGCTAGCCTACCATCTTCTGATCTCGATCATCCAGGAAGAAGTCTAGGCCGACATTACTGGCTATGTATAGGGGGAGAGACATTGGCTGAAACCCTGTGATCAATTGGCATCCTGCCCAGGGTATTCCTGTCTTGCACATGGTGTTTCTCAAAGGAACAAATGGTATAGGATAAAAAAATGCAAGGATTCAAATGTTAATTAATAAGAAAGGTTATGTAGAATGGGATAAACACACTTCAGTACCTACACTTTTTAAAAAGTGTGTTAGGAAACTAAGTCTATATTTATATTTGCAGCATTTAGCAAATGTATAAGTGTATGTTTTTTTCCCACATCCGACACTGATGGCCGCTTCATTGTGAACAGTGCCCTGCAGAACCGTATGATGTATGCCACACAACTCCTGGCACCCAAGTGTCACATCGGACCATTTGAAACTGTTAACATCAGCTTGGACTGCATGCTAGATGCCCTGCAAGGGTATAGTCATCATCATCTTGCATGAGCTAGTGCTGTTCACTGATGAAAGTCGATTCACACTAAGCAGAAATTATGTTGGAAATGCCAAGTAGAGCACTATGCATCAGCCACTGTTGGCCCTGGGTGGTGATGGTGTTACAGTGTGGGCAGTTGGGTCTAATGAATACAGAATTGCCCTAAACTTTGTGGATGGCAGTGACAAGCCCATAATACTTGAATAACATCATTAATCCAGTCATTGTGCATCCGCATGAACAAAACTGGCCTAATTTCATCTTCATGGATGACAATGCTTCAGCACATCAAGGTTTCATTATTAGGGAACGGCAGCTGGAGACTGGGGTACCTCAAATTAAGTGCCCTGCAGTTTATCCAGACCTGAATCCCATAGAAAACCTATGGAATTAGTCGTTGTGTAGAGGCTCAGCAACTGGTTTTCTCTTTTGCTAACCACCACTGACATTTGGATACACTGTCAAGTTTAAAGAAATTAATACTAGACCTAAAAATGATTATGCACACTTACCCAGGACAGAAATGGCAACCACCTCTGAAGCAACATAGCGTGAGGTCTTCTTGTTGTTAGCCAAACAGCTGTAGTTGCCACTATGAACTACTTCCAGTTTGGAGAGTACTAGCGGATTTGCCTTTGCTTCTCCATTTACCAACACCTTAAGATCAGCAACGGGGCTAGAACTGGCTGAGCAGGTTATTGTCAGATTGGATCCCATCTTTAATGTGGTCTGAGTAGGCTCTCGTGTCATTTTAATGTTCTCAGGGCCATCTGGAAATTCAGAATAATAAAAAATATAATTAAAGGTTTGATAAACTATACAAATAACGAGGCTAAACTGGCATCTCACTATCCTATTATATATTAAGTACTAAGAATTTAATCACAGTTGTAGCCTAGTGGTTAGGGTATGGGACTAGTAAATAGTAAAGCCCTTGAGCAAGGCCCTTAAACCTGTATAATGTAAATGATAAAGGCTAAATCCTGGAAATGTAAGTTATATATATCAGAAATATATCATATATATATATATCAGAAAATTAAGACATCACTGAATACTGACACTAACTGTCCTTTGTGCAAATTCTCTCATTCACAGTTGAAAACCAGGGCCACTGCTAAGATGCCAGTATTGTATTTCAAATACATTTGTGCATCCATGCATTTAAAGTTGCTAACACAACCTGTTACAGGCATAGTAGAACTGCAGGTCATATTACCTTCCCATCCCAACTGATCAAAAACTGGAACACCCACCACTTATTTAGAAAAGTTTACCACATCAGCTATTTAAAAAAGTGCTTTTAACTCATAATGCTCAACATATATGACATTTATAAACATTTAAGTGCAGACATAAGTATTACATTAGTTTAATAGTTTAATCTTTAAAAATCTGTGATTTTCAAGGAAGCTGCTTGTTGGTTATGTTGAAATGTATGTGAGACATGATAAGCAGGAACCACACAGTTGCAAAGGCAATTCAAAATACAGAGAGGCTGGTGAAAGTATGTCAACAAGCAGAATTTCTCTTTGTGTTGACATGGCTTATTCTCAAGTCCTGTTGAGTTGTTATGTTAGGTGAAATTTATAAATGTAGGTGTCTTCATACACCAATTAAGCAAAGCATTTTGACCACCACCCTAATTTTGTGTTGGCCCCCCTTTTGCTGCCAATCCAGCTTTGGAACTGTGCTACGCTGTGTATTCTGACACCTTTCTATCAGAACCAATGATTTCTGTTGGATCAGACCACATGGGCCTTGGACACCCATGACCCTGTTGGCGGTTTACCACTGTTCCTTTTTGACCACTGCAGAATAGGAACACATGAGGTGCAGTTTTGGAGATGCCCTGATCAGGATAAAAAGTTCACTTAATGGCTAATATATCCCACCCACTAATAGGTGATGTGATGAAGATATCATTCAATAGTGTTTTTCACTTGTTTTCTCTTTGGTCATAATGTTTTGCCTGGCAACATGAGGATATTGAGGCTTTCTTGACCAACATCAGTGCCCAGTCATACAAGAATTTTTAAATGAATGAGTACAACTTCCAACAGACATATTAGTCATTATTTGTTTGTAACTCCTTTTGTTTTATAGCTTAGTAGTTTGTATAGTCAGACCAAATACCTTTGGCCATATAGTGTAGTGTAATCAAAAGCTGAAAGCATAATGCACACTGTTTCCTGCTGCTGTACACCCATTCCACTGAGCCACACCTTCTGCTTCATAGCGTATGACTGACCTAGTCTTATCTAAATCTATTTCCAGGTGGATTTACCTTTCCCAAAGCCTTTGTTCCAGTGTTTGCTGTGGTACGTGCATTGCTGTCAATTTTGAAAGACTGTTGTGTGACAGGATTATTCAACAAGAAAAGCCCAGTGCCTAGCAGCTTTTGCTTTGTGGCAAACTGTGATGTAATTGTTTAAAAGACCAGAGTAAACTATAGCCAGGTAGGATTTCCTGGAACTGGTGCTTATTTAAACAGACCTTATGGACCATGTGCCAAATTATTCTTGTGCATGCCTTCAAGTGGTAGCAATAGTTGTCGTAAATGTAACAAGACTAGAAAAAAGGACCTGGATTTCAGAATCAAATACAGCCTTCTTGCTGTGAGGTACTTGTGCGACCCACTAGTGCTATGTAATTATACGTATTTGTTTATTTCTGTTACTATTATGAACAAATTAATCATAATTAATCGTCAAATTTTATATCTGTGACACATCTGTCAAACACCTCAAAAAGTCAGACACCTTCAAGTATAAATACTATTTTTCTGTAACACGTGTGTATGTATAATTTAAAATGCTAATTGTTCAAGCTAGTAAGTCTGTGTACTTACAGTTGACGGTCAGGTTAAATCCAGGACTTTTACTTGACTCTAGCTGGTTCCCTGCTTGACAGTAGATTGGCTTTTGCAGGTCTGTGCGCAGAACTCCAGTGATATTGATCGTGTTGCCATTTACTACCACATGCTTTCCATCTGCCAGTAAGGGGGTAGTATCATTAAACCACTTGTAGGTCAGCTCAGAACCTTTGGCTGAGCAGGTGAGAACAACGGTGTCGTTAAATTCCACAGCTTCCGGAATGTTGGAGGCAATTTTAACATCTAAAACTGAGTCTGTGGGGAAAAACATGAGTTACAATTAGGGCTAAGTTACCACAATGATATCCTTTATGATCACATACTTATTATATTATAAATTATTACAAATATTTACCACATAATGTCCTAGTTCTAATTTTCACCATAATAATGTCTTGTGAATAGTTTGCTAAGGGATCTTTTATATAATTGATGCAAAGTCAGAGTGTGTAAGTAATCATGGGAAAAAATAAGATTAATTTGTTGACTGTGCAAAACCACACTGGATATTTTCAGTCTGAATATGAGACTCATGTTTACTGCAATTCTTTCATACATTCATTTTTAATGACTGGATTAGGCTGTGCAAGAGTGCATTCCTTTTCACTCTGCCAAGTACCACACCTAACAACAGTCACTAAGAGTAAAACATAATTTCAAATGTCTTATTGGGATTTAGAATACACATTAATGGAACCCTGTTATGTTTGTTTTTTGTCTAGTATTTTGGGGACCACAGACAGCAAAGCCACACCAAAGCTAGAAATACTGATCTGATGTGAAGAAATTGAGAAACTGCAAAAAGCTCATACAAAACACAGTGATGATTAAGACGTGAATATTAAAACACTTCTTATTTCCTTTATTCATGCACATTATCTTATCTTATCAAATTTGGTAAGTCAAAAAGAAAACATTCATTTACTTATTTATTGAATTGATTAAGTCAAGTCTGGTACGATAGCAATCTAGCATTTTAGATAAGTGCTGGTAGATACCTACACAAGGTATCAGATCTAGACATAATTTCTAGTCACGCTTCAGTAAAAACATGTCTAATACCTAAACCACAGAATTGTGGGTAAATATCTAGACCGTCCATTAACGTGAAGATTTTTTGTTTTGTTCCTTCTCGTAAACATGTTTTTCTTTTATTCACTGTCAGTTTTACCAGCTTTATTCACGGTAGGTGTGAAACACAACGGACAGGTTGCCAGTTCATTATTGAGCAGACACACCCTAACTTAAGGCTATTATTGGTAGCTTCAGTTGACCTGACTGCGTATCATTGGACTTTTGGGAGAACAAGAACACAGAAAAAACCCTAAAACTGAATCAAGGCTGCCCGCCTTGCTGCCTTAACTTTACTTTAAACTTATTTATAATGCCCGTAGTATGCCGCATATGTTATAAATCTACTTCTCAAGCCATACATAATATATTTCTTTGGGATAACTGGGAATCTATTTTACACATGAATGCTATTCATTTATTATTAGAGCATTCAGTTGATTTTAATCAAACAAATCACCAAATAAGTGAACAAAGCAATAGAAGTATTATTTTAAATGTTATTAGCAGACTTTGAAACAGGCTTAAATGGTACATTGGCAAAGTGCCATTCATCTGTATTTTTAATTCAGTCCAAAGCTTTTTAACAACTTTGGAATATTTGCAGTGGGTGCAAAATGGCCTGGATTCTTTCTGTGTGGAGTCCATGCAGGTGCTCCAATTATTTATCAGCAATGCAACATTTACGAATGTAGCTTTACTAGTTGGCAGTGTGCCTGATTTAGGCACACTTTAGTTTATACAGACACTGGTAAAAGCAAATATTAAACCCA
>JAYDZG010000015.1:7214776-7233119 GCA_034509265.1 Microcambeva bendego | reverse complement strand
TAGTTTTTATTTCACCGACAATCAAAAGTTGCTTTCAACCGTGTTTCCAACCCTAATAGCTTCATTACTGTGCCACACTAACATCAATTGCATGGTGGTTGACATGTTGTTCATTCATTAACAACAGGTACAGAAACATATAATGCGAATTCCCATCATCGGTTTACCTGCGATTTTGTACTTTGATTCCTTATTAGATTTCAGTCGTAAATTATCTTGCTATAACTAAATAATACAACTGCACTCGGAGGGGGCAGTGACAGGTATGGCCCTCCTCGTTCAGCTGTAGAAGATATATAACTGGGTAATCTATTGGAATTATAAATTGGGAGAAAAGAAAATAGGGAGAAAAATTAGAGAATGCAATAAATAGTTATCGCTTCAAATGTTCTTGCATAATATGCCCTCTTTCAAGCGTCCTCCAATTTCCCAGACAACAAGGAATGTTACCCTAGAAGCCAGCAGGAAGGACAGTAGCCTACTTCTTTAAGAGTTAGTTAAACTGGATTAGAGAGAGATGTGTGTACAAAGAAAGTAATGCAGTAAGGTGTCTTATTATCAGGTAGTTTCTGATTGATTTCACAACCTCTGCATTTACATCTTCTTGACCTACTTAGGTGTATTTTTTAGTATAAACACATTTAAAACATGCTCAAACAGTTGGACTTCCATCACCTTTCCTATTTCTTACAGTATTGCTGGAATCATTTTTGAACATTTTGCTTGATAAAAGACTTAAGCTTTTTAACAGGTCCATGCTTGACATTGTCTGATCCAAGTGTTGATGCATTGACGATGGGAGACAGGTCAGGACTGCCGGCAGGCGTGTCAAGCACCCCCACTCTGTCAACACACTGTTGTAGCAAATGAAGAAAAATCACATACTTTTAAGAAAATACGAAACTCAACCCTTGCATCGGAAACCCTGAACAATGTCCTGTTTAACTCTACATTAGGAATATTTAAATCTACCCTTCACGGAAATCATTTTCACTATGTTACAACACTTTGACACTGTTATTGGTCATCCATGCCTGGATTCACCTGCTCTAATTCCTTAATTGGATTGCCGATTCTCGTTATCCAGCTGAATCCTGATTAACTTAGATCAAGCCATTAGGTCTGACAAACTAATGCATCCCAATTACAACAACCATACATTCCAAACCTAACACCTTACCATACCTTATGATACTGATCCATACTATTGTTTTTTTGTTTGTTTGTTTGTATGTTTGTATGTTTGTTTGCATGCAGGTGCTGCTCAAAAATAATGGTTGCTTGTAAAAATGTGAATTCACATAATCTACCTTCCATTCATGCTTTATCCTTTTTTCTCCATCATACATTGTCTGCATACTACAAACAGCAATCAATTTACCTCTGACCTGCACGTAGTCACCCCTCCTCTATAGACACCATTGCTCTTCCTTTCTGTTACCATCTTTAGGCTTATCCCTTCATCCTTGATCTTCTTCATCCGTTCCAAGTCTTATCTGTTACTCTCTCTCTCTCTCTAGAGAGAGAGAGAAAGAGAGCGAGAGAGAGAGAGAGAGAGTTGTCATCAGTAAGTTGAACTTAGTATCCATGAGAAACATTGCAGAGGTAACAAGTGAGAGCTGCAGGGACTATCCATTGAACTGACGTGTCCCAAAAAAGCTGGATTGCAAATAAGGAGGAACTCACTCCTGAGGAATAATCTGCAACAAAGTGAGTATTTTGTTTTAAACTTTTGCAGTCATATTGTCAAGGGTCATCATCTGCACAAGGCCTCATATTATCTTTGTCTTAACTCTTTTTGTTTGGGCTTAGTAGCTTGTAATGTCCAGTTCATAAGAAAGCCTTTTTAACCTTCAGCAAAATTAGTTATCAATGCAGTTCTACTTTTAGCACACTTGCAGAATTTGAGCTGTGGGGTTCATACTTGCCATTTACTGTAAATGTGTGCATTGACACTTTTGCACCTAAACCTCATTTTTATATTCTGACATTTTCTTGGGGTGTAAATAATCAGTCCCAGTAAATGGCACCACACCTAAATGGGCTCAATGTCTCACTTAAACTTTTTTCTCTCTCTCTGCCATCATAACCTTGTTTGCCTTTCAGTGGTAAAGAACAGTAAGTAATCGGATGTAAGGAGATTTGATTTGGGGCTTAGGCCTAAACCTCTTGCTTTTTACATCCTCTCATACTTTTAACCCTAAAAAACATTTACTTTTTAATTTTGAAAAATAAAAAGATACATTTCATTGCTTTACATTTGTTTTTATGGTCAGTGTGTTGAATGGGATTTTTTTGGAATGAGCAGGGTATTAAAGATAAAGCCATGATCAGTTTTAAGATGCATGTATTCAAGGATTATTCAACAGTAATTATTTTTTTTGGATTATGTATTTTTTCCTGCATTTCATACAGTGTGCATGCATGTAGTTTCATTTAAATTATTATTTTTTTAATTTCATTTAAAATGTATGTGTCCGCGCGCTTTACATGAGCAGAATAATTGCTCCTACAATAAAACAAACATTTTTTTTGTTTGTTTACAAGGATGTTCTTATAGTTGGCTGATGATGCCAATACATGACCATAATGTCTTCTGTTGGCCAGGTCCCCTGTTGCTAGTCTCTGTTTGTTTCCTTCAGTAACTCCCCCTTTTAACCACTGTCATGGGTGAAATGGACAAGATGAAAAAGGAGGCTGAGGCCCTCAAGACACAAATCGAGGTAGGATAGCAGTCTGATATATTGGGATTCTGTGAATAAAACAGTGCAACATGTAATACGGAAAATGTAGCATGCAAGTTTTATGGGTACATTTCCTTACTACTATAAATACTGTTACGAATCATTTGTTTTTCATTTATTCCTGTTTTAAGACGGCACGCAAGACAGCTCATGACACAGACTTGAGTGCTGCTGCATCTGGTGTGGCACCAGCGCCCACTATTCAGCTGAAGACAAGGAAGAATTTGAAGGGTCACCTTGCCAAAATATATGCCCTGCATTGGGCTACAGATAGCAAGTAAGTTATGTTCACTCATCCCAAGACAATTTAACACTAGATATAAGGGTGAAATGACATGTTCAATTCACATGCATTAATAAAGTTTTAATATGCATAGTGCTATGCAACAGCTTAGCTAATTTGCAGAATATGGCAGTATTAGCAAATCAGCATTTAAGGGACTAAGTCACCAAACATCAGAACATTTAGAGATGCTTTTAAAACCTTTACTTAGGATTTTACTAGTATGTATTAATTAACTTTAATATCTCCGTTTAAAATCCCAATTTCCACATATAACTGGAAGTTCTGTAAATTGACTGTTCCCTATAGCTAATCCATAATCCACCTAACATAGTTAGGATGGCCGCCTCTCAGCACATTGTGCTCATCTTGAATCCACTTAATTCCTAGTTGGATCAATTATGAGGCTCAGTGGCCCAAAATAAGCCCTGACGTTGCAGAAATAATGATGAATCAAACAACACAGTTATTAAGACTTATTAAAATCCATTATGACCTGAGAAGTCCCAATATGTTGGTAGTTATTACATACTATTACTGCTTAATGCCATGTCCTCATTACCAACATTTCCCAATAGTTGCTACATCGGATTGTGGTCCATAATATTGGTTTGGCATGAAATCCTCCTAATCATCCAGGCTTGGGACCGGCACTACAATGCACTGGTTTGTGCATACTAGTGGCAATAATTACAGCTGTTTTTAAACTGAGAAGTATGGCATTTTTACATTTTCTCTTCATTTCTTTCCTTTTGCCTTGTTGCTAGGCTAATGGTCAGTGCCTCACAGGATGGTAAGCTTCTAATCTGGGATACCCACTCTGGAAACAAGGTAATAAATAAGATGACACAACAAAAACATGAATCTAGTTATACACATACATAAATACGTGCTTTGTAAAAGCATTGACGGGGTTCATTTCATTTTGCACTGATTTTATTTTAAGGTTCATGTGTGTTTTGTCCCACTAGAAAACTGAGCACAACGCTTAAATATTCTGGAAAGGGTGCAAATTCATCTTTAGCCTTTGATTAACTGGATAACGGATTTTATTAAAGGGAATTGCTCCGGTAAAACAGACTAGGACACCAGAGATATCTTGAAGTCGGGAGTTTGAATATTAGCTTGGCATGGCTGCTTTTGAAGGATCTTATTTGGCTATAGTAAATTATATTTGTGTGAGGACTAGCCTAAAGCAACATGAAAAGGACAGTACAGGCATGTCCAATGCCTGGTGCACAGGACAATCACGGCCACTCTTTTTACCACATGGTGACAGCAACACTGTGTAAGTATACATTCACATAAGAAGTGGGAATGAGATTCATCGATATGAAAAGATAGTAGCGGGTTGAACAAACAATGATTAACAGGAACTAAATTTTATGTGACAAATTGTCCTAACAATAACCTAAGATTTTGAATCGTAGAGAGTACTTAATACTCATAGAAATACTTTAGTTCCTGTTTCGTTCTTTTAGTACTTAAAGCTACATTTATTTTACAGTTTCATAAAGTTTTACATTTTAAAAATAAGGATTAATTCCGCTGAATGCTAATATTTGGTTACTTTGTTGTTGTTTGCTGTGTGGAAAATGAAATTATTAAAAACAGCATACTTTTATGCATATTTAATTGTGTTAACTGTTGGCCCTTGGGCACTTTTAGATTATCAAATCTTGCCCCTCACGAAAAAAATATTTGGTGGGCGTGATACTATACTATATAGTTCCTGTAGTACTATATAGAGTACATTTTCCAAGGTCAGCCTAATGAAACTTTCAATATCGCCTTGCAGATTTTGATTTTCACTTTTTTCCAAATATGAGAAAACAGATCTTTTTCTTCCAGATGAATGCAGTTCCCCTGAAGTCATCATGGGTAATGACCTGTGGCTATTCCCCCTCTGGTAACCTTGTGGCCAGTGGTGGTCTGGACAACATGTGCACTGTCTACAACTTGAAGACTCCCATTGTCAAGATTGTGAAAGAACTGGATGCACATTCAGGCATGCTTGAAAATACATCTATTTATGTTTCTTGGGAGACTAACTTATGTTAGCATGTTCAGATGAAGACATGTAATGTATGGCTGAATGTATGAGGACACCTGTTCATAATCTTGTTAAATATACTACAGTATTTAAAATCTATTTGCATGATCCTCATTTGTAGCTATAACAATGGGAATGATTTCCACAAAAGTAAGAAAAAGCATACATAAGGCTCTGTTTGTTAAGGAAGACTGTCTTCCAATCTATAGGGTCAATGATCTATGCAAGCATGTAGAATATTGTCAAACCAGTTCTTTATAGACCCTGTTTCAGTGGCAGAATCATGCTGAAACGGGGAAAGCCATTTTCTGAATGGATGCCACATATTTGAAAGCATATGATTTGTTTTTATATGGTTTTATACACCTATGTCTACACATTCTGTTATTACTTACTTATTTACTTACTTATACATTCACTTTTTGTTTTGAAACAGGTTACCTGTCTTGTGCCCGCTTTCTTAGTGACAATGAAATCCTCACTTCATCTGGTGACACTACTTGGTAAATAAGGTTACTTTCTTAAACATGTAGCCAAACCTATTAATTAAAGATCTTCTAATAGGCACCCAGGTGGTGAATCCGAGCTCTCAGCAACCGCCTAGGTAGGCATCCCCTAGCAGGCTCAATTGGCAGTGCCTTCAGATGACAAAATTAGCCACTAGTCTGCTGGGTGCAGACTAAATGGGCCTTTAGCAGAAGAGAAAGGTGTGACTCCACCATAATATGAGCGAATAAGAATGGGCAATTTAAGGCACTGTAGGGCAAATATACCCTCCTCAGACATGATCGGGATCCCCCAGCAGCGAAAGACTTACCTCTACCATGTTGGAAAAGCCTATAATAGTTAAAATAATCTTTATATTGGATTTATCAATACAAAATATTTGTTAACACTTTATTTGGATGGTAAATGGTTTGTAGATGCTTACTATATATTCAAGTATCTGCAACTGAACTAGAAGTTGAATGTGAAAGATCTTTTAAATATCTCCCTAAATGTAACCCTAACTTTTCTGTTCAGCTCTGGCAAACCAACACAAACCTTCTCCTAAGCCCAGCTCTGACCATAATGTAGTATCACCGGAACATTTGTGAATCATTTAATTATCTGTAGATCATTTACAGGAGACCATCCAAATAAACTGTGATTACATTTTTTAATGATAATTTTTCTAATAATTTGACCTCACCCTTGGCTCTGAGTGGTCAATGATGTATGGTTGAGTTTTATTTTTTTGGGGGCCATATACTTATATATACCAAATCTATGAAATTAGAAATATAAATGTATACATGCTTTATAAGTTGTATAGTTCTGTATTAAAACTAAGCCTGTTTCTGAAATATACATGTAGAACACACTAAGGGTTAACAATAAAAAATGTGTGTGCAGTTTGAAAATGAAAGCAACCAACACATGACTAAACTCTACAAGAATAATAATTTTAATCAGTTATTTTTTTACATAAAAGTTCAGCTCTTTTGTGTAATTTGTGGCTATGGTTAATTATTTAAAACCCCCATTTTGGGCACAGATTTGGGCACTTCCATCCCATCTAGTGATTTCTTTGAGAGATACAACTTGACAAGGAGCATGGTATGGGGGTTCATACATGCAAAGTATTGATAACAATAGATTAGAAAAAGCTTTTATTGTTTTCACTTGGTTATCTCGATTTTCTGTATATGTCAAATTGATGTGTTTTCTATTCTCAGTGCTCTGTGGGACATAGAATCTGGCAAGCAGAAGACTGTTTTTCTGAACCATGTGGGTGACTGCATGTGTCTGGCTTTGTCCCCTGACATGAACACATTTATCTCTGGAGCCTGTGACTCCCTGGCCAAGCTGTGGGACATCAGGGATGGCCAATGTAAGCAGACCTTCCAGGGCCACACCAGTGACGTCAATGCCATTTCAGTAAGTACTGGTTGAAAAGATAAATCAGACGTGGATTCTTTACAGATATGGATGGGGATAATTATTCAAAAAAGTTATGGATAATATACCACAAAGTAAATCCTTAGATTAATCCTTAATCAGGACAGTATTGTAAAATAATAATCTAAACAAAGAAGACTTTATTGGCATAATTTGCACCCACTAATAAATAAAATGTATTCCTCACAAATCAAACCCATACCTGGCCATGTAGAAATTTCATCCAAAACCATTGCCATTAATATGAAGTCTTCGTGCCACCTGCTTACAGCTGTAACAGCTATCACCAGGGAAAAGATTCAGCCATTCAAAAAAGCATTTTACTCAATGTTGATGTGAACATGAATATCATGCCATGTTTATGCAAAATCTGAATCTATTTAAATTAAAGCACTGTTTGTAGGCGTAGCTGCTAACCATATTTGCCCGTCAGTGAGTGTCTGGTAACTTGAGCCATAATGTGTGTCATGGATGAACAGCCCTATGTCACACAAGAGCTTGTTCTTGACACTGACTCAGCCTTTTAGGATGACATTTTTTTTAAATATAGAATTAGGTGTATTGTGTATTGGCCCTGGAGTCGCAAAGAGCACCCAAACCATGATGCACCTTTCACCATGCTTTACTGTTGAGATGAGCTTTTGTTGTTAGTGTGCAATATGTTGTTGCTACCACACAAAGTGTTTCTGCCAAATGGTTATTCTATCCATGCTTTTAACTAAGAACTGTTTTGAACAAGGTTTTTTCCTAGCACATTTCATTGTGTATACACGTGGATAAATTAGCCATGGGTTCTATTTTTTGCTTATCATTGTACATTGTGCCTTTGGTGTATTTTTTGCTGAATGCTCAATCTGAGGATGATAAGTCTGATTCTTGATTTAGATTTAGAGTAGAGTAAAGTTTCTTGTACATTTTCTTTCATGGATGCATTAATCAACGCACCTACAATGACATGAATTCATTATTTAAAAAAAACCTCAAACTAATCAGTTTACAGGCTTTTCTGAGAATAACTGAACAATGTTTTACTGCTAAAGAAAGTAAAAACATAAAAATAGCAACATTGTAAGATTTCCAGTAGATAATTCTAACCCCTGGCATGGTGTTTCATTACAATGGTTCTAAACAGTTTCTATACAAATGCATAATTGTTTATACAGAGTTAGCAAATCTGAGACAAATAAGTGTTAAGAGTTCAGAATTAAGAGTGTTTGTGGAGGAAAATGATGTTCTTGTATTAAGACACTTACACAAGTTGTAATTGGCTTTGTTGACACATACAGGAAAGAGGACACAATGTCAAAACTGGTCAAAGTTATCATGACATCTGAAAGCCTACAACTTACAAAAGTAATAAATATGTGTTCTAGATCTAGCACTCATAAAATGATTAAACCATAAGATCAAGATCTAACAAACATAATAATAACATTTACAATGTGTGTATAAATCGCCTCAACTTTTTATTCAGTTCTTCCACAATGGTAATGCATTTGTGACTGGATCAGACGACTGCTCCTGCAAGATGTTTGACCTACGCTCTGACCAGGAAGTCCTCTGCTACCTAGATGAACAGGCAAACAGCGGCGTGACATCACTGGCCCTGTCCATGTCTGGTCGTCTTATGTTTGCCGGCTATGATAACTTCAACTGCAACATCTGGGATTCACTGAAAGGTGTTAAAGTTGGTAAGTCTGCAGCTGGGTAGATTCTGGATTGTTCAATAGCACAAAGTTTAATTCTAATATGCAAATTCCTTCTTTTGTTTTTTAGGAGTGCTTTCTGGACATGACAACCGGGTGAGCTGTACCGGAGTACCTCCAGACGGCATGTGTGTCTGCACTGGTTCATGGGACAGCTTCCTGAAGATTTGGAACTGAGCCAGTCTGGCCAAAATATTGTAAAAGTGGAGAAACAGAATAAAAGTGAAACGAGGGATAGCGGGGAATGTTCTGTTAAAAATAACAAGTGCAGCACATATGACATAAAACGTCAAGATATAATAGTTATATTTGAAATAATAAATGCTACATTCTTAAAATAAGTTATTGTACCTCAGATGTAAGTACACATAGAATTTTAAACATACAGGAAATATATCCACGTTAAAGTGCATATTTATGTGTATATTTTAGTAATTGCAGAGTTACTGTACAGACACCCACAATGCAATCCAACTACATGTCTTATTTAACTGCATTCAACAACATTAATTGTTGATCCTCACTCTAAAATGGGTGCAGTCTGCATTTCTCATTACTTTAGCACCAGTGATTCTCCTTCGTGAACTTTAAACTCATGTTTGTATTATAAAATGTTTCTGTAAGGAAGTCATATTGTTGTGGAGTTATAGTGTAGTATTTTTACCTTGGCACAAAGTCTACAGATACAAAACTTTCTAATAAACTAGAATTCTGCATTAAATGGTGTGCACTGTCTGTTATACAGGACACTTTTTCGGGACTGAGGACTTTTTGTTCTTTAAATTAATAAGACAAAAAATACTTTTCTATGACTGGCTACAGATGCTGGCTACCAATAATCCAAGGTGGTCTTCATCTAATTTGTGAGTTTAGAATCATCTTTATGTAGGCAGCTGCTCAGGTAGGTAGTGGGCAGCAAGACAGCCCACTAAGTTTTCAGACAGACCCAGTGACTACAAAACAGCTAATACTTATCTCAAGACTGAGGCTTATTTCATCCTAGCTTTCTGAATGTACTGTGTTTGGTAGGTATTTGAAGGTAACATTGAAAGACATACAGTATACTCAGATTTGAGAGAGACATATGCTGCCACCAAGGCAAGATCTTTTCCCTAAAAGTCCATGGTTATTAATTTCAGCAAGACTCTTGTGTGGGTGTATATGTATGTGTGTGATTGGCCTACCTGCTTTCCAGATCTGACTATTATTATAAATCAGATCAACGTGTTGCACCTGAATGTATTTTTTCTTTGTATTTTGTCACTTATTTTGTCAAATGAATCTGAACTGGAGAATGTAAAATGTATGTATATATTTCTTCCTATCTTTTTTTAAGACTACAGGTGACTACTCTCTGAAGTTAAGGCTGGGAAGCGCATTGCTTTGAGGCATGCTGATTAAAAGCACTTAGAGATGGTCATTATATGTCAGGCCTCTTACTAATATATGCATTTCAGTGTCCCGCCTGAGCCTCTACTGATAATTACATCCGACAAGTGATACTTGAGCATGTTTTCTCCAGTCTGAAGCACATAATTACTGTAATTCTCTTGTGACATGAATGCAGCAGGAGTCCATCAGGGTGTCTATAAAAGCTAGAAGTGTACACTTTTTCAGATTACCCGAAATGACCCACAATAATATTTACATATTATTATATAAGGTTCACATCTTTATATATTACAATGAATTCTGAAAGTATTCAAGCCCTTTAACTTTGTGTTTAATGGATTTCATTTTACATAACTAAAATCAAAGAAGCATTCAGAGGGTTTAATCCATATTTAAGATGCCCTTTGACATCCATTACATTTCTAAGCTTTGTACACTTAGATTTGGGCAGTCCCATTTGAATGTAATGAACAGGTAGATATTTTATAAAGTTTTAAGCCTCCGTCAAAAACATACAGAGACTTTGCTTGATTCGGAGAACTGTTTATTTATGTGTGCTTTGGGCATTTTCTTTAGGAACATTGTAATATTTGGCAGCATTTTTCTGTCCCATTGTTCTCACTAGACGTCCTGTTGCTGAGAAGCACCCATAGCACGACCACCATAATAAACTGTTAGTATGGCATTAGCTAGGTAATGGACAGTGCCTATTTTTAGTGCTTGGTGTTAGATACAAAGAGTTCAGTTTTAGTTTCATCAGACCAACCAGTCTTCATAAGGTATATGAAAAATAGATTAATTCATCTCGCCTTAGCCGGCAAGGCTTAAACATAAAACACAGAGACAACAGTGAGAACAAAGTGTGTACCCAATCATTCATGTAAACAAAGAAGTGCGCCAGTGAAATACTGGTCTTGATCCGCTTCTCATGATAATTCTTTGGTGTTCCAGTTTTTGTCTGTTAAATCTGAAATGTGTTAAATTAAGATTTATTAAATCAAGGTTCCTCTTTATATCCAAAATCATATACACACTGCACAGTGTGCAAAATGGCAAATAGTCTGAATACTTTCTGCATCCACTGGAAATGCATTAAATATTAGCAAGAGACAACACACTGTGAAAGTAAATTACTTTTTAATTGGTGACATTATTTTATGGCAAGCGTATAGTTTGTTGTGTTTTTCTTTTGTTTTTGATTTTCTCTTTTTGTGATCACACAGAAAAAATGGGGTTGAGACATGAGAAAAAAAGAAGAGGATTTAGGATATGTAGACGGCGGAAGAAAAAGTACAGAGTAAAAGATAGAGAAAAGGCAAGTGGGGAAGTGAAAAGGCAAGACATCCACACAGTGTGTGTGTGTGTGTGTGTGTGTGTGTGTGTGTGTGTGTGTGTGTAAGCATGCTTGAGAGTCCTTTTTTTCCCTTAGATTTGTATTTTGATACTGAACTCTTACCACATAATGCTCACAATTTCTACATGCATTTACAATGTCTCTCCAGTTTCCTCAGCACAAAATGTTCAGTTTCCAGTCAATTTTTGAGTCAGTCAGCTTCAGTTTACATGGTATTATAAAGTAAATTTACAGTAATTTTCTGCTCTAATTTTGTATATGTGTAAATTTCTCATCCTTTGCATATCGGCTTACTGTCTAATCGATTCAAATCATGTCTGCCTGAGCCAACCATGCATATCATGTCTTTGTGTCCACTTGAGTGCATATTACTCTGACTAGCAAAAGCTGTCCTATCTGCCTAGTATTTTCTGTCTGTCGGTGCAAATAGTCTATGATAGGGCTATATCCGTGCATGAAATTTGTCATTTATTGGTTTGAGATTTTTTTTTGAGCCGGTGCATATTGTTGATTGGTAGTTGTGTGGATTTTTTGCAACTGGTAGACGTCTCACAGAGCGCTCGGGTTTCGAAAGTTATGGCCGGCGAATCTGGCCTGATCACCCAACTCTTCCTCGATCCTGTGGAGCAAAAAGAACAAATGATTAAGACATGTTTTGAGAATGTACAAGAATCAATCAATTCATAAGTCCTGAATTAATTTTCACCCACTAATCAATCCCACGTGACAACATATAGGGGCAGTGGTAGCTTATTTGTATGTGACTAGTAATAATAAGGTTGCCAGTTCAGGCCTCACCATCACTGTTGGGATACTTGAGCCACTGTTCTCAATCCTCAATTGCTTGAACTGTATTCAATGATCATTGTAAGTAGCTTTGGATTAATGTGTCCGCTAAATGCCGAAGCTGTAAATATATTGTTCAAAGTATGTAGATATTCCCTTTTGGGTTTTCCACACCCATTTTTAACAGGTAAAAGCCTTTCCTTTTACCATCTGGACTAAGCATCTGTGTGGGTTGACAAGATTGGTGCCTAGGAACTCCGTGATCTTCAGTAATAGACAATGGGACAGCTTGTACCCTAGAGCTGTAGTCTACATTACACCCCCAAACACACACAGTACTCACATCTATGTCTTTCTCACCCCCGTTGCCCAAGCTGCTGCTAATTAATTATAGTTCCATTTATTAAAGATCCATTTATTTAAACCTATATTAACCATGTGAAAAAAAATAATTGCCCCAATTGCTTATAATATTGGTGAGCTCTCACCTCATTAGCTGGTTGTATTTGGCCAAACGCTCAGATCTACAAGGAGCTCCAGTCTTGATCTAAGAATGAAAATAAACAGTACAGAATTGATTGAAAATACTAAGATCTGGAAAAAAATTATAAAAATGCTAACTGTAAATGCATGTTGTTTTTCAGAATTCAGAACAGCAGGATACCTTATGAAAGGATAAGTAGCATGCTAATAAACTTCCTTGTAATGAATAACAACTGTACCTAAATACAATAATTACATGCAATTAATTATTATTTATAATTAAAAATAATTCGTTGTTGCAATTTGTTGGATCTGTTTTAAGAACTCATAGAAACAAACGTTTCAGTAATTGATACACCAACTAAAAGGTTGGTTCGTCGGGTAATAAACTTTATAAAGCATCAATCATCATGTTGATTATGACAGTTTCAATATCTAGGTATGGACTTTCATGAACAAAATTACCTGTCCAGTGCAGAGCCCCACCACTAGGTCTGCAATGAATGTGTCTTCTGTCTCTCCAGAGCGATGGCTGACCATCACACCCCAGCCATTCGCCTGTGCCAGTTTACAACTAAAAAGGAAACAATGGCCAATACAAAGAAACCAAACAATCAGTGATATTCAAGAATAACAAATATATTTCCCATTGCACCTTACAGCTATTAAACTATAGGATAACAAGCATGCTACGCCAACATTTGAACAACACCAAATCCTGTAAAGGAATTCTGAAAACCTACTTCTACGAAGTGTTAATGTTGAACTCTGAGTGAGTGTCTGACCTATGATTTGAAGCCATGTGACTGGCAGCTGTCACTCACGCTTGGATGGCTTCTGTAACAGAGCCAATTTGGTTGACTTTCAAGAGCAGACAATTGCAGGCGCGTTCCTCTGCTGCCTTCTCGATTCTTTTTGGGTTCGTCACTGTTAGATCATCACCGACAATCTGGATCCCCACTGTACCGGTCATCCTAGTCCAGGCTGCCCAATCATCTTGATCGAAAGGATCCTCAATAGATACCACTGTACAGAGAAAGAAAGCATTGGCATAAAAGGAATATGTTAAGAAACTAAAATTAATAGTTCACTGCTCCTAAATTGTACTATATTAATATTCCTTTCTTTCAAAATGTTGTGACACAAGGGTGCCCAGGTGGTGAGGTGAGTTATTCTGCTAGCACACCAGTGCTGAGATCCAGAAAACACTTGGCAGTGCATGCAACAAATAAAATTGGCCACATAGTCTGCTGTGTGGGAAAAAAACAGACTAAAGTGTATAGGGTTTTCAAAGGATCCTGGTTAGCACATAGAGGCTTCTGTGAAGAAGTGGTTGAGCCGTGCACATGTTGGAAGGAACAGGAAGCAGACAAATGTTCTTGCTTGGAAGCAATTGGCATTCCCAGCAGCAAAAGGTGGATTGGGTGTGCTAAAAATGCATAAATTAATAGATAAAAAAAACATGTTGCACACATTCTAGGAACACACGTTCTCTCAGTTAGCCCAAGCCTTAGCTTTTCATCCTTGCTCTATAAAACACTGCTGGCTTAATGCATCTGTGCAGATAGCATTTTACTGCTAAATAATGAAGCAATTTATTACTCCTAGGTTTTTTCACTGCTCCAGATGGGGGTGTACTTTGCATCCGTCCAGCTGATACTGATGTAGGTCATGCAGCTTCTTAGCCATGAAAACCCAACCCATAAAAGAAGCATTTAATGGTGTTTCCACAAACAATTTGGGACTTTGGGATGAGGCTACACTTTTAAACAAGGCTAGTGGTAGTCAAAATGATAATGCACTGCTTTGAACTGTTTAAAGAGAGCAATAACTTGCATGCATGCAACATAGCCATGGTTTGTTTATTCTTTATCATTAAAAATAAAGTTAAATTATCAGCAGTTCAAATTAAAGCGTGTTTAAATATAACTCATCATGTCTAGCATTTGTCTTTGGAGATATTCAAAACCATTCATTACAATCTGTTTACATACTTTTGGCAATGTAACATGAGTATTATAGTACATTTTGTCAGTTCCGCTACCTGGATAGTCATTCACAAATCCCCGATAGATCTCCAGTAGTTCTTCACCAGTGATGAGCCTTTCAGAGTCTGGGGGCGATTTAAAGTCCAGGTCGTACTTTCCATCTCTGTAGAACTCTGAGGCAGCTACATCCATCCCGATAACAACTTTATCTGTGAAACCAGCTTTTTCTATGGCTGTCTTGATTAATTCAAGAGCTGGGGTTGACAATAAAAAAAATTCTGTTCAGTATGATGGTTCATTAATGATTTTGTCAAAATAATACATCATTCACAGAGACACATTACACACCTTCACTGTTCTCCAGAATGTTTGGGGTAAAACCTCCTTCATCACCAACGTTAGTGGCATCCTGACCATACTTTTCCTTGATGACTTCCTTAAGTGTCTGATAGAGCTCAGCTCCAACACGTAGAGCATCACGAAATGACTCGGCGCCGACAGGAAGCACCATGAATTCTTGCATGGCCAGTTTATTACCAGCGTGGGATCCACCATTTATTACATTAAAGGCCTGCATGCAAAGAAATAACAGAGATTGAAGCAATCAGATTTTAAAGGTAATAATATGTAATACAAAGCATTTCAATGTCAATTTAGTTGGTATTTTGACTGTTGTTCTTTTTTAATTGTGGATTAAATATAAATTTTTATAGAATCTTACCCATCAATCATCACTTTTTTGTTTTTAAAAATGACTATTCAACGGACTACCCTTTTTCTCCCAATGTAGAACATTGAAATATCCTATTGTGTTGTGCTTCTTCTCTATAGATGCTGACCCCCGCCCTTATTGAGGAGACGAGACTGACTCTCCCTCTGACACGTGTGCAGTAGCCTTCTGCATCTTTTCACCAGTACAAGGTGAGTTAATATGCATATCAGCTTTGTGCATGGACAGTATGAACAACACCCAATCATTGTTCATGTAGGCATCCAGGCTAGAGGATGGCAGACCGGAGTTTCAAACCAACATGTGCTAGTGTGCCACCAGTCTTGGCAGATTATAATCCTCTGAAGCTTTGCCAGATTGTATGGCAAGACTGTGTGATTGGCATTAAATCTGGAGTTCGGCTTGTCAAGTCAAGGACATTCAGAGACTTGGCCCAAAGCTACTTCAGTGTCACTGTCATGGACTGTTGCCCTTGTCTGTTGGAAGGTGGATTGTTGCCATGGTCTGCTCTTTACACTTATTCCCCATTTGCTATCAACTATCAATCAACAGGGACAATGTAGTGCAGAAAAGGAAGTATACTGAGTGTTTGTGTGTGTGTTGTGTGTTTGATTAGATTAATGACATGAATAGTACCTTTAAACACATGTAATAAATGTAGGCTTTATAAACTAAATGATTGAGTAAATTTTTATCTCTTACAGGAACTGGCAACACTAGTTCTGTGTTTCCAGCCAAGTCTGCAATGTGACGATACAGGGGCGTTTCTTTTTCCGCTGCACCCGCCTTGCAAATGGCCAGAGATACTCCCAAAATGGCATTGGCACCAAACTGAGCTGTTGAGATACACAGCAGTTATTTACAATGTACTCCGTTTGTTACAATGCATACAATTAAGTACTCAATGGTAAAGTCAAAATTGGTTGGAACTAAAAATATTTTGTTAATTCTCTCAAATTGTTATTTTAACTGACAATTGTACAAGGAATTAACACATTTAGAACCCATTTGCAGCAACAGACTCCAAATAAGTCAAGTCAGAGGCATTTTATAAAATGTTTTAAATACAGCATTCCACAATATGTAGGTTTAGAATTGGTAACAGGTGAGGGAATCATGATTGGAAATAAAAATAAGATTCTCCAAAGTTCTTTTGCCACCATGTGGCAGGACACTTCAGGACATAATTGATAAAATCAGCTTTATTCACCAAGTATGCTTAAACACAAAAGCAATTTGTATCCAGTTGTCGTTACACAATACAAAAACAATACAATATGCAGGCAAAACTATATGCAGATAGTGCCCAGATTTAACATACTAGGCAGAGCATTTTTAAAAAGAAGAATTTTCAATGAATTATCTCAAATAATTAAGTATTTCATTATCTACGGTTAATTGTGTTGGGAAATAAAAATCAAACAATCTCAGTCTGTCTTGGTCAAACCAGAAAAGATCTGCTAAATCTGTTTGATCTTTGAGCTTAAAGGCGACACTGCATGAGAAACCTTTATGCTGATGTGATCAACACAGCCATGAACTAATTTGTTCTGCTTTTAGTTTTCAGGTAAAATGCATGTTCCAATGGATTCAGGACAAATGATTCACTTGAAATATTGTTCACAAAGGTTTGATCTCATTCTTAATCTGGATTTCTTGATTTTTAGAAGAACTGCAGCCTAATGGGATTTTATTAAATAAATAATGATTATTTGGTTCTCTATAGAATCTCAATTTTCTCTATAGAAAAGGAAATTGTACAAATTAAATTTAAGTTGATTAGGATACATCTTTTCACTTACATTTGTTTTCCGTGCCATCCATTTCAATCATCATGTTGTCCAGTTTTTCCTGCTCCTCTACACTAATTGCCTAGAAATAAAAGCAAACCACAAAGAATACAATTATAATTAGGGAATAAATGGATGAATCATATATTATTATTATTATATAATACATCATATGAAATATGAAAATTATTAGTTTTCCTGTGAATTAAACAGTTAAACAGAATGCTTTATTCACCAATAATTGTTTATGAATAAAACATTTATTCTATTTTATTGTTCCGTTGTTTAATAATCATTTTAGCATACATAACTAATCATTAAACTTAATGTAAAACTGGTACACAATTATAACAACAATATACACAAATGATATTCATCACTTCTAGTTATTGGATTCTTGTGTTTCAGTCATAATGATTGCTAGCATATGTAAAAAATAAATTATATAAAGGGAGTTATTTGATTTCACCATTGCAGCAACAGTTTACGGATGGCTAACTATTGAAAGAAAAGCTTTGTTTAAAGAAACTCTAGAGGTCTGCAAAGAACTTTGACCTCAGCCCCACTGAACAGCTTTGGAATTTGGTAAGGCTTTCTTAAAAACATAGTCTAAATGTAAGCCTCTGATATGCTGTCAATATGCTGTTCTTGGAAATGCTTTTACAATGTCACCTGTTTTCCCAGACCATAACATAATGTACTTACAGATGCAATGAGGGCGGGTCCGAGAGTGTCATTGATGTGACCGACAGCTTTTAGTACACCTAATAAAATGTAAAACGATGAAAAAGATAATGTGTTTGGAAACATATTTTTAAAAAATTGATGGTCAACTATTTGATCTTACCTTTGCCCTTGTAGCGATTCTTGTCTCCATCTCTGAGTTCGAGAGCTTCATAAATACCAGTAGATGCTCCACTGGGCACAGCAGCCCTAAACAGTCCTTGAGTGAAAAGAGGATACAAAGCAGAGTGCAGAAAAACCAAAATTTGAAATTAGTTCTAATGTACAGGAATACATTATTGTGACATGTCACTCATGACCACTTTACATGGACATGGTGTAATAGATAAATGAGTTTAATATGTAACAT
>JAYDZG010000015.1:7175793-7187379 GCA_034509265.1 Microcambeva bendego | reverse complement strand
ACTCCGGTTTCCTCCCACAGTCCAAAGACATGCTACCAGGTTTATTGGAGACACTGAATTGTCCTGTAGGTACCTGCTATGGACTGGCGCCCCATCCAGGGTGTTACCGTGTCCCTTGCACCCGTTGACGAGCTGGGATAGGCTCCAGCACCCCTCCCCGACCCTAATTAGGATAAGGGGTTGACAATGAACTGAACTGAACCCCCTTCCTTTGGTAATTGGGAAGGTTACTTTTCTGGGGACACTTAAAATGGTTGTGTTAAACATGCTTAAAAACATTTGTTTTCAGGGCTTAAATAGTTGTTTTTGACTTCTGAAATGTAGCAGCTTCCAATGTTGCTATTTTGATTTACGTATTATATAAATATAAAGATTTTCAATTGATTTGTATTATTTCATTGAACGTTTTAATTTTTATTGCGATATTAATGTTTCAAATACATTTGATGACACTATCCAGCTTAAGTTTCATTTTCATGCTTCATGGCTCATTGTTTTAATTTGATATTGAAACTTAAATAACATTATAACAAAGGCATGTGATGCTCTAGTGTAGATGGATGGATGGATGGATATGTAATAACATCTACAGCAAGATTTAGACCCTTTCACCACAGAAGGCATAACATTTCCCGGACTCCATGATGACAGTCACATGGTTGTCAAGCCAGTCAAGATTGTTCCTGCAGCAGAAAACCATTACATAACTGGCTTATCTCCATTCTTCTAAATGTAAGCTTTACCATTCTTGTGTAGCTGAACAGTTCCTGTTTTGGAATCGTCACGTCATAGAACTGGGTCCCAGAACTGTGGCCTTTCCTGTGCATCTCGGACAAGTGGTGTGTTATTGAGTCTGGCCATGAAAATCTTTGTTGTTGAGGGGATGATCTTATTGTTGTCACAATGGGACACATTGTCCCAGCCTCGACTAGGTTCTCCTCTTAAGTATTTTACAGTGAGAGATTTTTCTTCATTGTTCTTATGAGTGTTAAGACCTCTGGACGACATTTCGGACTCTCCTTCCCAGCCTGGCAGTTTTGCCGCTTTGCCATAAGTTTCAAGCTTTAGGTCCTCGAGGAAATAGTTTTTAACATCAAATGGCAATGGAATCATTACAGGGTTTTTAAAGACAATAGGTGAGAAAATGAAAATGCTAAAGGTGTGTTTCTTCACCACCAGCAAATGCATAAACAAAATAACATCCATATTTTATTGAAAAAAGAAAAATAATAAGGGGTTTAAATGTGAGTAATGTGCAAACAAGATAATTAGATTATATATTAAATGACACAGTGGACTAAATAATTGTGATTAAAATAGGCCATTAACCTTTCATTTAAAAAAACTACATCATGTGGATCCATAAGATTTTAGGACATCCTACTTCAAACCCATTGCTTTGCAAGCAGGTATTTTACATAATCATGGTATTTTATATCATGGCCTAATTCAAAAGCAAAGCATTTCTTTTATAATGTTGGTTTTCTGCACGTGTTCACAATATGTGGCTCAGTTTTCTGAACACAATTTAAAAAGTCGTACGCATTCAAACTTCCTTTAAGAAGTTTAAAAATCATTTGCTGAAAAAGCACTCCTGTGTTGACAATGCGTTTACACAATGCTCGACGTTCATTTTGGGATGGCGGATTAGCTGTGCATTAACCTGTTTCAGTTCAGGATATTCCTCCCTTATTTCCAGATGGGATCTCTCCCCAACTCTCGCCCGTATAAGGGTCAGTGACGTCATGCCTACATTTTCTTTAGTTATAAAGAAGCCACATGTATCTCTCCCATATATACACTCAATTTAACTTACTTTTTCACAAAACATCAGTAATTTTAATTTCTTTGTGGGTTAAAGTGTCAAGATCTCATATGGTGCGAACATCCGGCCTTCTGAACCAAGTTTTGAAAACTTCATTTAAATTTCTAAACTCTCATTCGGGGTCACCACAGCAGATCCTGGGCTACATAATCACCAGTTTTGGCACAGTTTTATGCCGGATGCCCTAATTCATTCAGGCATGGGACCGGATTTCGCATCCTATTAACCTGGTGGCATGTCTTTGGACTGGAGGAAACTGAAGCCCCCAGAGGAAACCCATGTAGACTCAACAAACAGAAGTACCTAGGGCTTGAACCCAGGACTTCTTATTGTGAGGAACAGTTCTACCCAATGCAATTATGACAAACATGCAAAGTATTTCTATTATAATTTCCATCATAACATAAGCCCATTTTATGAAATATCATTTGGCACCCCGATGAATGATTTTTTTTTGTTGGAAACAAGTCAAACACTAAAGGAACATAAGCATAAGTATAATTTTAATTGCCTACTTTTAAAAGAATTTATGTCCATCCATATAGCGTGGACATAAGACTAATGAGAAATGCATGGCATCATGAATTGGGGTGAGGTTAAAGGGTATGAAGTGATAAAACCAGTGTGGAATGAGGAGAAACCAGTTCTTCTGTAATGATAGATACTGAATGTAAGTGATGAAAAGAAAAGATCACAAAAGTGACATCATGAACAATGAGACCACATCTGCATATCTCATCTCTATTGTTCAACTACATTTCATATGCAAACACGCATGCCGTGAATTTTACTGATTGTATTGCTCTTCTCTAGATCTTCCATTGCTCTGATACTGCTTTTTTTTAAATAATGTGTGACCTTAACAAGGATCGAACTGCATTCATTTCATGTTGCATATTAAATTTAGTCTCATTTGTTTCTCATTGACTAAAGTCTGTCACCGTTTTTCACTCATTGCACGATATGATAATAATAAGAATCCAATTTGTCAAATAGGAACAAACATTTTGGCTTCTTCTAGGTTCTAAACGGTGTCTCCACACTTTTTTAAAAAAAAAAAAAAAGCTTCCCAGTGTCGTATCTCTCTAATGCTGTCAGGAAACCTTTTTTAACCTGTAGCCACTGATGGACCGTTGCTTTCACATCATCATCTCAGAAAAATTGTCTTCCCATTAAAGCTCTGATGCTTTTTCCCCCATACTAACCATTTCACACTGAAAATATAAGAGTGCAGGAACCTTTTTGAATAACTCTTGTATCTGAATTATTTGATGTTAATGTTGGACTAACAGTACTATTATTATAATCACATATTTTACAAACCAAAGTGCTGATCTTTAAAAGAAGCAAACATAGCAAACAAGTTAGACCTATTTCAACTCGACTCAAACGTAGCTTTATTGGCATGACAAAATACGGACATTCATGTAGCCGAAGTTTACAAAATAAAGTGAAACACACCAGAAAAAAAGTAAACCAGGACAAAACACTGCCGGAGGAGACTAGTGTGTTAATACTTCTAGATCCTGATTCAGAAAATAGTTACCGATTTATATTTGATATGGCTATAATTGGCTTAATATTTTCTCCCTTTCTTTCAGGTATTTGATAACTATGCAGTTACTGTGATGATTGGAGGAGAGCCGTACACACTTGGACTCTTTGATACAGCAGGTACAATCAAAAGACCAATGTAGTGTTTTTATCGGTATTACAGTATAGCAGGTTCAAGGGGTAATTGGGATATTTAATCACATTTCTGTTAATGCTCGGAAGATAAAGCCCAAAGCATCTAATAATAATAATAATAATAACAATGAAAAACTCCAGTATCTTTAGTAAACCTAGCCACTAGAATGCATAAACCTGAGCATTGTATTGCTAAATTAATAATGACGATCACAATCCACTGGGATTTTCAGATTTACGTTTACTTCTGATTTAACTACATTTAAAGCTGTTTTTTTTTTCACAACATAGGTCAAGAGGACTATGACCGACTGCGTCCCCTCAGTTACCCACAGACAGATGTTTTCCTTGTCTGCTTCTCGGTCGTATCACCTTCTTCATTCGAGAACGTCAGAGAAAAGGTTCGCTTGTGTGATTTATTAACAAATATATTTTTGTACACAAAACTGAATATCGTCGTCGTATGATGAAAAACAAGCATCTCAAAACATCCAGCTTTTCAGGTAAAGCAAGAAATAAATAAACACACATTCAGTTACAATATGGTACATTCACCAATGCATATCGCTCAATCTTCAAGTAAACATGCAATAAGATGAACTCTCATGAACTTCAGCTCACACACAATTATGACAAATAATACTATTATTATAATCACATATTTTAGAAACCAAAGTACTGATTTTAAAAAGAAGCACAAGTTTCATTCTTACTTTAAAGTTTTGTACTCAGACACAACAGATATGTTCGTCCTATTTTAACTCCACTCAGATGTCACTTTATACTTGACAAAATACGGACGTTCATGTAGCCGAAGGTTAGTTATGTATTTATGAAATAAAATACATTGAAAATACACCAAAACGAAGTATACCATGACAAAAACACTGCTGGAGAAGTTGCAGTTTTGATGGACAGAGCGAGCAGTCAAGGGAGAAACTCTTTACATTATGGATGTAACGATTCACCAAGAATTGATAGTTTTTTTGGCCTAGTTTGTAACTACCTTACAAATATAAGGACATTGATTGTTTAGATAAATAAAAGATAATCGCAAATATCAAGAAATAGTAAAAGGAAAGTTTGTTACCTTAATAACAATTAATTGTTCTTCAGTTATATTCTGATGTAAAAATCAGGAAATAATTTGTATAGTGAACCCACTATCATGAATCGTATCACATCGTGAGTAGAGTGTATCGTTACTGTGCAGAGATTGTGTGTTTTTCCTTTGAAGTGGTCATTTTGATATTCGCTTTTAAAGACATACAGAATTAAAAGAAATAAAAGATATAAGATCCGCGTTTTTCATCGAACAGCATCGATTATGCATGATTAGGAATATATGTGCAGAATGTATTTGAAGACATATTTTTAGTTTCTGTCATCATCAGTAATCTAAAATGTTCGAGTCTGTAAGGAACTATACTCATCCATGCTTATAATCCATCTTCCTGTTTTAGTGGGTACCAGAGATCTCTCACCATTGTCCCAGGACCCCATTCCTGCTGGTTGGCACTCAGGTGGATTTGAGAGATGACAGTAACACAATAGAAAAGCTCGCCAAGAACAAGCAGCGCCCTCTTGCCCCCGAGAGCGGAGACAAACTGGCCAGAGATCTTCGAGCCGTTAAATACGTAGAATGCTCCGCCCTTACACAGGTACGTTTATCCAGTAAAACCACACACATTGTGTTAAATTCATTAAGGTTATTTGTTTAGTCCTTATTAGTCCCCTCTGTTTAATTGCTGTTGTAAGTCATGAAGCAAGCAAGTTTCAAAAAAATTACACAAGAGGGACTCTTGGGTTCTAGTGTTTCTCAATTGTGTCTAGTTCTTCTGCCTAGTTATGCACCAGCACTGCTCCAGTACTAACGGATACACTATGTCCACACTGTATTATCATGGCAATAAAAATCTCCTCCACCCACAGTGTAAATTCCTCTTATTGGTTTTATACGAAAGATTGACTTATTTATTTTACTATTTATCATTTGTGCATCTCAATTTATGGATCAGTGCCCTCACTAGGTGTATCCATAAGTACACAGCTGGCTGGTGTAAAGATGCTGCTCAACTAGCAGGTGTGGTTCAGCTGTCAGAACTGGCACCGGTAGAGAGATAATCCTCTATGTCTGAAGAAATGTTCTTGTGTTATTCATGACTCAAAGCTAGCCATGTTTTTAAGCATGTGAGTTTGGTAAAATATTGAGCTTCGTTATTGAGTTGCACAGTTGCTATGATTTTAGGTTGTGGAGATGAAGGTGAGTTAAAAATTTTTTAAAAAAAAGGTGTAACATCTTAAGGGCTAACAGTGCACACAAACCAGGCCTAGATGTGGTGTATGATTATGCATATATGTATGATAAGCACTAGACAATGCGTCACCTTATAATACAACCCTAAACAGGTTTTACCAGTTTACAGAAAAGGCATTCAAATGCACATCGTGGCATCATCAGGTCACTGCATAACGCCAGACGCTAAACACAAATCTAAATACGCACAGACCGGTTTGTTTTATTAGGATTTTAATGACATGTTTTACACTTGATTACGTTCACGACACACACGGTAGATATTCATTACAGTTTCTTCAGTTCATACGTTTATGTCAAACACAGTCATGGATGATTCACTGTACCAGCATGGTTTTGAACTGGAAGAAACCCACGCAGACACAGGGAGAACATGCAAACTCCACACAGGACACGGACCGCCTCACCTGGGGATCGAACCCAGGACCTTCTTGCCGTGAAGCGACAGAGATATGCACTCGTTCGGCTGTATAGTGTTTTCTCGGTGGGGAAACTGCAGAGTCATTTTAACAAGAGTCTTGTTTGCTTTGTTTCTCCCTACAGAGAGGGTTGAAGAATGTGTTTGATGAAGCCATCCTGGCGGCTCTGGAACCTCCTGAGACCAAACCCAAGAAACGCTGCATTCTCTTATAGAGAGAAGAATAAGAAGAAAGGAAATGAAACAAGCCTGGTATTTGGGAACAAGTTAATAGAGAACGAATTTGGAGATTTTTCTGACCGTGCCTTTTGTTTTACAAAATTAATCGAGTGACTTGTGCGGTAACATGCTAGACATCTCTCTTCCTGACTAATGACTTCTTTAGTCTTTCTAGATGAGTCATACGTGTAGACAGAACTGCCCAGGCGCAGTGACACTGAACTGATGCGAAGCACGAGGGTCAGGAGCTTCCCCTTGGGGAGACATCGTGCCTGTCTACCGTGGTTAAGTATTTAAACTAGTGACTAAATCAATTGCAAAGCGGGTCCATGTGGTGCTTCGCATCTAATTTACATTATTGCCTTTCTAAAAAACGAACATAGATGACTGACAAGCGTCTCTCCTGTGATACCAAAATCACTTAGATAGCTTGATTTATTTTTATACATCTATACACAAATTGTTTAGTCATTCCAGTCATTTAATAATAATCTGACCTTTTTCATTCCTCTGCATCGAGGGAACTTAAAATCCCAAGTGTTTCTTACCTCCTCCTGCCCTCTGCAGGCCTTATAATGAACTGAATTGTTATTATTTGCTTTTTGGAGGAGTGTGGCGTATTAACAAAGTACACCAGTGTATTAGGTCCGCTGTTCTTTTTCTTTTCATACTTTACTTTGATAATAAAGTCGTCGTATTTCAAGAGTAAAGTCAAAGTGTTAATGGCCAAAGGCTGATAAAGTAGAGATGGTGAGGATTTGGCAATGATATACTTCCATAACTCTTTCCCAAATTAGTATTTCGTCACCTGACACATCCACATCTATTTGTAAGTAGTTTACGGGTGCTAAAATGCCTCGTCACCTGTGTTTTTTCAATCTGGCAATTTGACCTTATTCTTTATTATCAAAATATTACAACTTTATTTTTAAAGCAGAATATAAAAATAAAATAAACAGTGGCTCTAATACGCCTTCATAAGGATATGAGTATTGTATGATTTCTTTATTATTATTACTGTTTTGGGAAGCTGGTGTTTAGCTGTTAGAAGTTTGAGATTTTAGTGCTATTTTAATATTGTTTTTGCTGTTCTATCCACTTTAACAATCTGATTGGTGTTTTAGAATTAATTGCCATGATTTCTTAGCTTATCTTTAAAGTTGTAATGAAAATTAAAGCAATAATTTAAATAGCTGTGATGCAGGAAATGAGAATTAAAAACATTTGTCTTACTGTTTATTAATAATAAAACGATAAGCAAGTTCAATTAAAACCAGTTTACACATTTTTTGTTTTAGAATGCATATCGTTGCTGTCTGGTGAAAAACATGTACTGTATCTCTCTTTTTAGCATTTTTATGTGTGGATTGTGTGTTTAATTCTCTATCTGTTGGTATAAAAATAACAAAAAAATCACACAAAAATCTCTGTAATGAGTTTCTCTATTGGCTGTTAGAGCTGTGCATCAAAAACTCTCCTACCCCTTCCATTCCTGTGTGTGTGTTTGTTTTGCCAGCAAACTTACTGGGTTTTTGGAGTTGCGTGTTTTTCATTGGACAGTGACAATATGTATTAAAAGCCCAGAATGGTTGTTGTTCAACACAATTTGAATTTGGAAGTGCGTCATTCAAATGGTTGGTTTAAATAATATGTTCTGTTTATATAGCGCCTTTCACTAGCTAGCCTTTGCAGGAAGAGAACATCCTGATTAAAAAGAAAAGTCTTTAGTAGTGATTTGAATGATGACGTAGTGGAACCGTCTCACAGGTCCTGAGGCCGAGTTCCATAGCTGAGAACCAACCGCATTAAAGGATCTGCCACCCATTGAGCATAGTTTTGTTAAATGTTTGGAGAGAAACCTGCCTCCGGAGGACCTTAGGGAGTGAGAGGGTATGTATAGATGTATCCGTTCCTGTAGATAAATCAGAGCCAGACCTTGGAGAGCTTTGATGAAAGGCAGAATATTGTATTTGGCTCATGGGTTTAGATAGAAGACCTACATACAGAGAATTACAGTAGTCGATGCATGACAGACTGAAAGACTGGACCAGGGTATTGACATCTGTAATGGATAGTAAAGGACACAGCCATGCAATGTAGTGAAGATGGACGAATGCAGACTCGGTCAAAGGACAGGTGAGAATCAAATACAACTCCGAGGTTCCTGACATGCTGATATGTCAATGTCGTCAATGTTGATAGCCAATATCAGTTATTTCTTCAAGATTGACTTTGAACCAATGAGCACAACTTCTGTTTTTTCTGGATCGAGTTGTAGAAAATTACTTTCAGTTCTGTAATGCAGGCCATGACATTGGTGTATAATTCGGGGCATACTTTGGACTGCAGTATAACAGGATGTCGTCAGCATAGCATAGCCAAGGTTGTGGCGGCGAATGATTCGGCCTACGGGTAAAAGGTAAATGATAAAATAAAGGGGGTCAATAACACATAACTAGAAAATGCCTAGATCAAGACTTCTGAGTACTACTCTGGCCTCTAATTCCCCAGGCTTGAACCCAAATAAACATTTGTGGTGCCATCTTTATTTTCAAGTTCAGTCTATGGACCCTCCCAACTCCCCCCTACGGCAGCTGTGGGATGCACTTCAGTCAGCATGGCTCCAGATACCTTTGACTATACCGGGACCTTATTGAGTCACCCCCAGCTTGTCTAGCTGCTGTCTGCTACACACGGCAGTTACTCCCGATATTACCTGGTGGTCATAATATGACTCAATGGTGTATTCTTGCATGTCAGTTTTATCATTTTTCACCCCTGAGCTCTCTGGTCGCAATTTAATCTGTGCTACCAACCTGGTCAGCCTTTTAACATGCACAGCTGCTGACTGTGAGGTCGACACGGCTTTTCAGTGCTGCCCGATTAGTGTGTGGAAGTTGATGTGAGCATAGCATGGCCCTCCAAATGTAAAAAGGGCTTGCTAGTAGTGGATGATTACATGCTGGTCAAAGAGGGTACAGATTTTCGGTCACCTCAGGACAGGAGTGGTACATAAAGCAGATTAGCAGAGATTTGAGTGGAAAATGAAAAACCAAAAATCAAAATAACAGCTTTGATTTTGAGTGATCTATTCTAAAACATGCAGCTTTCCATAGCACAATATTACAGTTACAGTGGGCCAAAACGTATTTAGTCTCCTACTTAGAAAGCTGAGAGAGGTCTGTAACTTTCATCATAGGTTCACTTAAACTATGAGAGACATGAGGGGAAAAAATAGGAATTCACAATGTAGAATTTTTAAAGAATTGAAATATGAAAATAAATATTTGGTCACACACAACAAGCAAGATTTCTGGCTCTCACAGACCTGTAACTTCTTTAAGAAGCTATTTTGATCTTCGCTCGTTACCTGTATTAATGGAAACTGTTTGACATCGTTATCTCTAAAAAAATATCATGAGAACGATGAGCAAGATTCCCAGATTTACATAGAGGGACCTGATGAATGACTTGCAGAGAGCTGAGACCAAAGTAACAAAGGCTACCATCAGTAACACACTACACAGAGAGGGACTCGAATCATGCAGTGCCAGGCGTGTCTGCCTGCTTAAGCCAGTTCATGTCCAGGCCGGTCTGGAGTTTTCCAGAGAGCATATGGATGATCCAGAAGAGGATTGGGAGAATATTATGTGGTCAGATAAAATCAAACTTTTTGGTAAAAAATGAACTTGTGTCTAGAGGAAGAAGAATGCTGAGAACATCAACATACCTACTGTGAAGCATGGAGGTGAAAACATGCTTTGGGGCTGTTTTTCTGCAAAGGGGACAGGATGACTTATCAGTGTTAAAAGAATAATGAACGGGGCCATGTATCGTGTGATTTTAAGCCAAAACTTCCTTCCATCAGGACCATTGAGGATGGAACATGGCTGTGTCTTCCAGCATGACAATGAGCCCAAACACACCTCTCGGGCAATGAAGGAGTGGCTCCGTAAAAAGCATTTCAAGGTCCTGGAGTGGTACAGCCAGTCTCCAGAACTAAAGCCTATAGAAAATTTATGAAGGGACTTGAAAATCTGTGTTCTCAGTGACGGCACCAAAACATCACTGCTCTAGAGGAGATCTGCATGGAGGAATGGACCAAAATAGCAGCTACAGTGTGTGCAAACCTGGTAAAGACTTACAGGAAACATTTGGCCTCTGTCATTGCTAACAAAGGTTATGTAAGTATTGAGTTGAGCTTTTGTTATTGACCAAATACTTATTTTCTACCATAATTTACAAGTAAATTCTTTAAAAACCCTACAATGTGATTTCCTTGATTTTCCTCATATTGTCTCTCATAGTTGAAGTGAACCTATGATGGAAATTACAGACCTCTCTCATATTTCTAAGTAGGAGAACTTGCACAATCAGTGGCTGACTAAATACTTTTTTGTCCCACTGTATTTATGTGTGTGCCCTAAGATGTTACTTTGTTTCTTGCACCCAATAAAAAGTATTGTATGGGTTTCTAATAGGATTCTACATCCTTCAGACCTCACATTATCTAATGCACAATATACAATTCCTATGTACCACCATGTTTAATGGGTTTGAAAGTTTCTACAAGAATCATGTAAACCAGACATGGTCTTGTCTCAGCACAGCAGATGAGAATCATATGTGTAATCAACATGAAAGGAAATGGTTTGTTCCTTATGATCTGTAAATCAGTTTTAGGTGCTGGTAGATTCTTTTACTCTCAAAGATTTCATGCATTCCAATTTAAATTCCCATCATTGGCTTTAATCTGAGATTCTTTCATGTTTTACTATCAGAGAGGTATTTAGTTCCTGAAACCCTGGACTGTTGCTCATGCGATGCTGCTGGACGGCCACACCAAATGGTAAAAATAATATTAAAACCAGTGAAACTACTGTGACCGTTATTATGGTCCCCGTCCTTGTTTTTAACAGCCGGAACTAGTCTGGGAAGACTTTTTTACAAGAATCTGAGATATGTATATGGGAATTGTTGTACATTTGTAATGTCAGATTTTTCAAACTATATATAGAATAAATACCCAAAATTTGTAGGTATTTTGGATGTTTAAACCCTGAATCTGCCCCCAAAACACAAATTATTTTTAAACTTAGCTTAATACATTACTCATGA
>JAYDZG010000015.1:7159282-7173229 GCA_034509265.1 Microcambeva bendego | reverse complement strand
AGATCTGCATGGAGGAATGGACCAAAATAGCAGCTACAGTGTGTGCAAACCTGGTAAAGACTTACAGGAAACATTTGACCTCTGTCATTGCCAATAAAGGTTATGTTACAAAGTATTGAGTTGAACTTTTGTTATTGACCAAATACTTAGTTTCCACCATAATTTACAAATAAATTCTTTAAAAATGGATTTTTTATGGTGAAGGCCACTGTATATTGGGGAGGCAATGCAGAAACTTAAACCCAGGTTCCATGACAGCTGCTTACTCAAGCACCACAAAAAGAACAAAACTTAAAAAATAAATAAATAAATAACTTTAATTGCTTTACACTTGGCAGGTCCAGTTCCAGCAGGAAAGGCTGGCCCTAAAGCAGAAATATAAGGTCTTGATCCATTGGAGGGCTTTCTGAGATAAATCTCGGAGAAAGAATAATGATGCAATAGAACACGAGAGGGAGTGTGTTATCGTGAAATTACATCCCGGCTGTAGATCATCACACTGTTATGTTATTCACAATAACACACCACCTAGGGTGTTCCGTTGCTTTTATCCAACTGTATTTTGCTAAATAGAGAACAAAAATGAATCAAAGAAGCCCAGAACTGCACACTGAATATGCTTTAATATTGACAATACCTTGCACCAAAAACTACTTCCACAACAACTCCAGTTCCAGCGTATTCAGCTGTTCTTCGTCACTGCAGCCGACCTTTCAGTGTTTTCAGAATTTGTTGTGCATTTGCAATCATGCTCTTTTTCAGTCAGATCCAATGGGCTGCAGGTCAAACCTTATCTGAAAGTCATCCATTTTAATTATTTCTTGTTTTATATAAGCTCTAATACAAAACGACTTGAAGTTTGTATGCACAAACTTTGCCGTTACTGAGGCAACACGTCACTAGTTACACATCAGTGGAGTAGTACAGTTGGTGTGAAAAAGCCATGCTGTTATCACGAAATATCACCACTGCTGGAACACATCTCCAATCAGATTGTAATGTCAGAACTACTTGTTGTATAATCTTAAAAACAAGCTCCTGACACCTCTCTTGTAGAATATTAACCAGCTCATTGACGTGTGTGGCTTTTATGGTGCAACTGATTAATTAAAATTTCACAATTTGTAAGATTTAAATCTGAATAGTGAGGAAAACATTCCTCCTCAACATGCCTTTGTAATTCTGTGAATATCAATATGAGTCACATGCTAAAGATCGCACATCACATTGTTGCTGACCCGTGTCCATGTTTGACCGTGGGAACAGGATTCTTCTGGTGATAAGCCAGACGTCAGACAAACAGCTGATACATGGCTAAACAGTTTCAGTTTTTATTTATTACTCCATTGAACTATGGCTCTGAGCTCATATTCCAGCCTACCCTGTGCTTCTTGGTCAAGAAAGACGTGTCATGGAGTCCAGTAATGAAATCTTTAGTTGCTGGGTGATCCTTTTTTATTGTTGACATTGAAACATTTGTCTCAGTCTTCATCAGGTCATCCTCAAAGAATTGTCCTCATGAGATTGCTGAGGACTCATATTCATAAGTTTGGGACCTCTGGACAACACACCCAATAGCATACTTGGTGTCTAAACAATCTTATATGCATTGCCCTTTCAGTGCAATGACATGATGAAATACAACACACTTTGTGCACACCTCTGGTGTTGTTATTGATTTTCCAATGGTTTAATAATGTTGTAACCCAACTTAAGATCAAGCAGACTAGAAGTGGGGTATAGAATCAGCAGTGTTGTGTAGGGGTTGAATAACGGTCATGGCTGTATTGACATCCTTTTATTCTGAAATTCTATACTGTTTATTTTCTTAGGTCATTTGCTGAAGTACTTAATTAAAATGACTTAAATTAAAAGACAAATCTAGCTCTGCAGAATAATTGAAAGTAAGAAAGCTGTATTTTTTATTTTATTTTTTATATTTCTGCACATTTGCTTCTATGTATTCACCCCCTTGACATTTTTCGTGTTTTGTTACCTCACACCCCTAAGGGCAATTAATGTATGTCCGCCGCCTCAATTTCCCTGACTGCATATATTTGTTCACAGCAAGGTCCTGGGTTTAATATCCAGATTAATTAGTCTGGGTTCTTACTGGAGTTTGCATGTTCTCTCAATTCCCGTGTTGGTTTCCTCCAAATGATCTGTTTTCCTCACACATGTCAGTGCTACCCACCGAGCAACCATACTGCCTGTTATCCATCACAGGAGGTAGATGATGATAATAATAATAATAATAATAATAATAATAATAATAATAATACACAAAAATACTACCGTTTTCGTAGATATCTAATGACATGTATTCTAAATATTATATTGTGTGCTAGATCAACCATGAATGTGAAATTGTGGGCTGCATTATTGATTTGGTTTAGATTTTATGCCCTTCCTATCTATCCGGTACCAGCACTACAGTGCACTGGTTTGTGCATCCTAGTGGCAAGGGTGGTGTCCAGCCGACCAGTGACTAAACCTATGGGAGTTCAGACTTGTAGTCCAAAGACCTGCAAATGAAATGCATTGGAAATATTAAATTGTCCATGACTGTGTGTGTCCATGACTTAAGCGTGTGTACTGATTAATCTTAACACACAAACATGCACACAGACTTACTGAGATAACATTCAGTAATTGAAAAGGTTCACACATTGCATGTTTGACCTTTGGATAATGAAGATAACACCGGTAATGCTAATGGTCTGACAGAAAATTATACACTACATGAACAGCATTTATATAATTAGCTATAAATGTTGAATTTATTAATGATTTTGGGGCATGTACGCGTTACATTTCTGTTATAGCATCCAAAACATGTAGGTGCTTTACTAAACAGGTCACGAAGCTGGCCATGGCTAGTAAAACGCAGAATATCGCTGTAGTTCATGTAATTTTACCTCTCATCCGCTAGATGGCGATACATGGTTAAACTATACTTTATTGTTAAAAGGTGTAGTTTCAATATAATACCGAGCATGGTCGCTACCGTCTATTATCATTTTTTGAAAACCCTTTGAAAGATTCATTTTTACTCAGACCACGACATTTATATCTGCTTAGATTATTAAATATATCGCCCAGTACATATAAGATTTAAAGATGACTGTAAAATGTACCTCAACATTTCTGACGTCTTTAACAAACACAGATGGGTTCAACAATACCATCATGGCCTAGTTATGTAATTAAAAAATATATAATTAAAAAGTCGATTCAAGTCTAAGCTTAATGAGTGCACCCAGATGGGCTTTGGGATTGTTAGTGTGAACTCACCAGTTTGATACTTGACTTTTTCAGCGGTCAACTGGATGCCAACCTAGCTTATTTAGTTTAAATAAGCTTATTTAGTGTCTCCAGATTCTCTACACTACCCTTTCTTGTAAATTTGGCTGATTTTTAATATTTCATCTGCGTAATACAGTATCTCTAGATAATGTTTGAAAACTTATTCATGCAGTTGTTGCTTCACGGTTTGATTATCCCAATGCCCTTCTCACTGAACGCTCTGGTAGATCCCTAAACAAGGTTCAAAATTTAGTAACTAAACCTAGTTTGACCTAGTAGTCATATTCTGTCATCTTTGAAATATATGTCCATTATTCTATCTTGTTATAAATGATTCAAACTTCAACTACTGGTGACATGGACAACCGAGCACTGCCCTTGGGTTATCATTAAATACAACAACGTAATGTTGACATGTTATACACATCATGCTCTTGACAAACAATTCTTATTAGAAACAGGAGTTGTTACTATGAAAAGAAAGGATTGCTGTTCCTAGGCTTCCTGGATCTCCGAGTGCAATTCCGCCTAAGGTCCTCTGAGCATCATATTCATATCCACATAGCAAAGCGTGGAGCTGAAGGTGTGCTCCAAATTGCATATACAGTGCTTTGAAAGATTGTTCCCCTCTCCTGATCATGTCAGTGTTAGAAATTCTTTTTAAGAATGATCATTTCATTTGTTGAACCTTAATTCTGTTTTACACAAACAATCCAGCAAACAATATTGTTTTTCATTTATTACTTGGAAAAACCATTTAACATCCACTTGCCCTGTGAGAAAGCTCAACAACTGATTGTGCAACCTCATTGCGGTGAAAGGATTTGACCCACTCTACCTGCTTTAATTTGGCTTTTCAATGTTTTTTAAGCAAGAACTGCCGTATTTAAAGATACACCTTAAGGTCATGACTTTGGCAATGCAATTTCATAACCTTTTTCGAAGCCATTAAAAGGTGGACTTGATCTTGAGATTGAATAATAACTGCAGAATTAATGGGGTCATTAATTATGGCAAGTCGTTCAGGCTATCAGACAGCAAAGTATCCCCAGAGCATCACATCAACACTACTTGGCGATGACTGTTAGTATGATATTCTTATTGTGGAATGCTATTCTACCATAATACGTAAAGGCACCCATTCAAGAGCTAAAAATTCCCCTAAAATGGTTCTCTAGGTGGTTTAGCACATGTGAGACAAGGATTTATCTTCATTTTGGTTAGCAGTGGTATTCTTCAGTTTTATTCTAATGGTGGAATTGTAATGCAGACTTAAGGTCTGGATGTTTCTCTGGGTTCTATTGTGAGAGCCTGTATGAGTTGGTGTGCTCTTGGGGAAAAAGTTGTTGAGCTAGAAACTTCTAGACAGATTTACGATGAGCTTTTCTTCATCTTAATAGTTCGCCTTGTGCTTTGCTGATGTCCTAGAGCCTTAAATGGGCTTTACTTTTTTCTGGCTGAAATCTGTTAATAACTTTTAATCTTATTTCTTCCAGATTATGGCATAGTGGGATTCTTGTAAATATATCTTAGTCTGTTTCATATTGCTGAACCGGTTCAAATTTATTTATGTTTAGATTTGACTGGGCTTAAAGAAAAGTTGGATCATTTTTTGCAGACTGCAAGTTGACTGTATTTGTATATCATTTTAATGGAGCTTTGTCTTAAAGCATGTCCAAATTCCAGTTCCAAAAACAAGCTGAGGAGTACAGTGAGGTAAAACTCTCTAAATTTGTTCTGTTTTCTTTTACCGCCACATACAGTATAACATTAAAAAAGACATTTTAATTCAAATATTAATGATTTATTGATCATTTACAGAAAAAGTTGAGCTATTAGGACTCGGAAACCCAACATACACATCACACTTTGCATGAATTTAATCAGACAGTTTTACATCACTTTTTATGTTTTTACCATAATTTTATGTCGGCCACAGTTGGAGTTCCTGCAAGCGTCAGGGGCAGCGGGATATTCCGCTAACACACCAGCACAGAGAGTTAGAACTCCCCTATCCGAAACTCAGTGCTGCCACAGGTCGGCTGGGTGCCACCCTAACTACTATAATGCACAAGCTCAGATAAATAGGAGGTTTGTGCCAGGAAGGGCATCCGGTGTTTAAAGAAATTACATATCAATGATGCGAACCACCAACTTAAGGGGGTAAAGGATTCACATTCATCTATAATTTAATGATATTTGATAATTTGTTTAAGATTGAAATGTTCAAACATAAAACTGACATATTTAATTAACTTTGGATTGAAATTTAATGATTTACGGAGTAGTGGTCTAAGGTTGACAGAAATAAGGATTAGTGGATTGGCTTTTAGAAATCACTCCCTGTGATAATAAACAAATGAGTATATGATGCTTTGTGATGGACTAGTGGTCTGTCTAAGCTGTTTTATGTCTTGAGGCCAGTGTTTCCAGGGTAGACCCAAAACTGACCATGTAATAAGTGAATACACAAAAGAGAATAGTAAAAGAACTAATATATGTTGTTGGTTTATAGTTATTCAGATAACTTTTGATTTATGAACTGTGTATCAAAAGACATATTCACCCTAAGTAGATTTTGTCTATTTAATCTAATTTGTTGCTGGTGAAAATAATGCAAATCAAATATAAAAAATAATAGGCTTTGAGGAAAGAGAATAGCTGTCACATCCATTGTTATGCTTAAGAGGATGGCAGCTGCGACCTTCAATAGTCTACATCCAAATCCTGTCTAAGACTTAATTTATATATTATCATATAGAATGCTCTCTGACATGGGGTCCAGTCATGGGCTGCACAGTATACACTTTTTATTATTTCCTTTACAGGTTTGTCACTTGCAGTTTTACACAGCAACCAAACAATACTCAAAATCGGTCCATAAAGGCCATACTGTGGCACGGTGTTGAACCTGAACTGGAGTCGCATGTGCCTCCTTTGTTAAAATTCATTGTTCTGGTAATGACTGTGATCTGTCCAGGCCTTAATGCAGACAAGCCACAGCAAACCATGCTTCACAGCTGGGATATGTTTTTATAGCCTGAGCTTTCTTCTGCTATAATGTTTTATTATATATTTTAATATATCCACTGAACATCACAAAAGCATCCCATGGCATTCAAATCAGATCAGATCTTTTATTCTGCCATCACACTAACACAGGGTTGAAGAGTGAGTGAAAATCTTAGAGTGCATAGTTTCTTATAGTTGTACTACACATTCAATACAAAATAAACACATAATCAGACACTAAATCAATTGGTATCCTCAGTGCCAAAACACCGCCAAAGTGTGGTAAAAAGGAACAGCAACATTGCAAAGTGGTAAAATGCTTTACTGTCCCAACTTTTGAAATGTGTTACAGACCATAAACGCAGGAATGGAAGTTTATTAATCAGTTAAATAAAGTTGACCAGACGAAACGTGAAATATATCAGGTTCATTCTGTCTGCAATTAAGTATAATGCAAAAGAAATGTAAAAAAAAACTGATTAGGAAAAGGAAATAGGAAATAATGACCAAATATTATAATATTCCAGTGGTTTTGCAAGTGACTTTTAAAATGTATTTCCGAAATTGAAATTGTGCCGTCCTTGCTTTATGGAATCTCGGGATTATTCTACACAAGTTTTTTTGTTATCATCTGTGCATTTTTACTTTACAAACTTTATAGATTTCATCGTTGCCCAGAGGGTTCGGTGGATTTTTTTCAGTCAATTTCTTACAGTTTTTTCAGTGTTAGTATCATTATCACCTGTAATTATCATTGGATGAACAATTGACCTTTTAAGGCCGCATAGCCCTTAATATGATTCAACAATATATAAAGTCAGTTGTAATAAGATATCAGACTATTTTTCCCATCTGTTTGTACTTGGCATGCAGCATCGTGCATTAAATATTCATATTTACTTGACTAGTCACCGGCCTTACACTTTAGTCAGTTGCCATGTTTACTGCAGTGGTACGGCTGATTTTGATATTATGGGATGTTCTTTGTTTTGTCACAACGTGGCCTCCTATAGCAAAGGGAGGTGGGAGGGAGGAAGCTAAAAAAGTGTGTGTGTGGGGGGGGGGGGAGATAAATGGTTAAGTGTGTGCGCCTCGTGCACATACTGAAGGCATGAAGTGAGGATATATGCATGAATTGCTGCATTAATTCTTCCTTTGTCTTCTGTCTGAAAATACTGTCGCATGTGACACGGGACACACAAAAATACCACAGCACACACCTCACACTATTATTTACTGTGAAGGTAGTCCTGGGCCAGTCTTGCTAGATGCATGATTTGGCAGTTTCTGTACTGGTTGTCAGCCAAGACTTTTCCCTACTTTATGACCACTGTATGGTTTTAACACAGTCCAAAAAAACACAGTTAACACAGTTAGACGTTACTTTTAGTTTATTCCTGTTTGCACTTAAAATAGAGGCTGGATTTTATGACTTATATGGGTGATTGAGGACTGTTTTTAAAAAAAGGATGAGAAGGTCTGCTGCTGACGCCATAGCCAGCCCTCTTTGTGTTATCAGCAGAGGGAGAGAGAGTACAGCAGAGTCAAAGTGGTGAATTAGTAATCCTGCTATTTTGATTATTATAGTGGCAAGATGGGGGAGGGACGGGTTCTTGTCACTCGGGTTATTATGGGATGTCTGTGTTTTTTAAGTGGGGGAGGGGTGAGGGCGTGGATTGAAAGGGGTGGGGGGAGGAGAAAAATATTATGGCCTGACACCCCCCCACCACCACCACCACCACCACCACAATTTTTCTTCACCTTTTTGTGAAGAGGTCTAAGCCTGCTAGAGGATATTCCAGTGCAAAAGCTTCTCGATTCAGCATGCAGATCAGGCGTGTGTATAATGTGAGGTTTGTCTCCAGGTTCACCGTTCAAAGACAGACAGAACACTGAAAGATACATGGTCCATATCGACACTCAATCAGAAAGAAGTCAATTTAAAGACTTATTTGGGTAGAATCTCCTGTTTGCTTTATCCTTCGTTAGATACCAAGATATTATTAACGTAATCTTATGGTAATACGTTTCAGTAAATCAATGCTTCACAAAGAAATTACATTTCTCAAGAGCATAACAACATGTTGTCAATTTGTAACACCATAACAATTATTTGTTTGTTGTTCCCGTTCCTTCCACAGTCTAAAGACATGCAGTCGGTTTATGTAGTCTAGATTTGAGTGTCTGAATGTGTGTGTTTGTGAATGTGTGCTTGCCCTGTGATAGACTGCCGACCTGTCTGGGGTGTTTTCTGCCCTTTCACCTGATTAATCGGACCCACTGTGACTCTGAATAGGAGGTAAAACAGGCAATGAATGAACAAACAATGCCTAGTTTTTAACATGCAGGTGTTACTCTTTTGTGTTTTGACAAGTTATGTTAAGTTTAAACATAAAACAGGTATTAAATAATATAATAATAATAGTAATAATAATAATAATAATAAAGGACAAGTATTATTACACAGTGATAAAGTCATGCAGGCACATTTAAACATCTACAAACAAATACATACATATATACTTTTGTATGAACAGTCCTACATAAAAAAAAAAACAGACAAAAATTGTTTTATAATTTATGGGTTTGTGTTTGATGAGCAGTGTTTTATTCTATAAACTGGAATGAGAATTAGAATAGAATGAAACAACATTTGAAGTGGTCTCGTGATTTTTCCACAGCTGTATATAGCCATATACATTTATACAAATAGGATTCATATTTATACATGAACATAAAGATATATACATACATATACATACATTTCACTGCATACTGTATATTTCTGTTGGTCTTTCTTGCCGTTACTCTTTGGTTTCTCTAAGTGATCCTTTCTTTGTGAGTTTTGCAGAATGCCCAATCATGAACAGAGTGGCTACAACGTTTGAGAACAGATTGTTTTATTGGGGACTTGTGGGCAGCCATGTCTGAATTCAGTGGGATCTGTGGAGTTGAAATGTAACAATATATGGCACAAAGACCTCATGCCTTTGTGAAGCAAACGTCAGTTGCGAGAAAACAAGCTAAGGAACAAACTCCAGCCGTGGACTGATGGAAAGAAATGACTCATCAAATCTTTTGAAATGTATTTAAAAATGAACAGAAATGGATCTCTTCTATTTGTGTGGGTTTCTTTTGGCTTTTTTGTGCTCTACTTTCAAATCCCACATTACTGTGTGTTCCTTGTACTCCTGGTTCAATAATGTGTCTAATCATCTATCAAAAGGTCCACATCCTTCCATTGTGCTTTTTTAATCACCTTTTAGTCAATAAAGTCCATATGTAGCGTGGTGACTGGGGTATATTTAGATGTGGCGGTTGGCAAAGGGTATTGAGGTGTGTGTGTATATATACATATGTTTCTCAGTGGTAGAATGGGCGTTTGTGGAAAAAAATATTATGGTCTGCATTTTGGCATACGCTGTAATATGACCCCCCCCCTAACCCCCACCCGTCTCGCCCGCTTATTTCCATGGCAACTGCAGGCACAGGAAGAATATTATGGTCTGTACTTTTCTTTTGACTCAGAAATTATATTATGGGATGTTTGGTGCTAGTGCTGCATGGGGGAGGGGTGTGTCTGTGCAACTACTTCCATATTCTTTTTATTGTTGTCTGGGTGTGTATGTATATGTGTGCACGGGTGCAAATGTGTATGTGGTACAGAACTTTCTAATGTACGTGTACCTCATTCCGTCAGCTCGTTGTTCCTGTGCTCGACCTCGAGTAAGAACGAAGGAAGGAACAGAACAAAATAAAGTGAAAGAAAATAATAAGAGAGTAATAGACTGGCAGACTAAAAGTATTATTAAAGCCGGGTTGCTGAGTCAGAGGAAATAGTTCATGGTACGAGGGACAAAACCAAATGGAAAGTGGGAAGATATAAATGGATCTGTAACTAATGTAGTACGGGCTATTTTTGTAACTGCATGTATAAGATTTGACCAATAAAGGGATTCATTGTGGCACAGAATTCTAATTATTACCCTTAAATGTTTAGACATTTTCAGATCTGATACTGTGTCAAATGAAAGAACCTTTTAATGGCAATAAACTTGCATAGAACAAAACATTGTGACTCTCTCCACAAGAGATACAATGGTCTTACATTGCTTTGCTTATATTTTGCATTACGTTATATTTTACATTTACATTGTATACAGTGTAGATTGCAAACCGGATTCAGTGTGTGCAGATCTGCAAACCAAAGCCGGCTCAAAATGCTACCTGAAATGTGACATATTTTTCAAAGATTCAGCTAATATGTTTCCAGTAAATGTATCTAACAACATGTTTATCCATTTACCAACACACAAAATTCTCTTAGTTGTGATGACTGCAATCATTTGCATACATTGATCATTTTTTATTATAATATGATATTAAACAAACAAAAATGTCATTGAGCCATCCATAACATTACTGTTGTGGAATATGTAAATGACCTGCATGAGTCACAGTCTCAAGTCTCTCAAATTTTACTGCTGAAGAGCACATATTTATATTCTACAATGCACTGGTTTAAGCAGCTTGGTAACTAGGCACATACAGGACAATTCAGTGGCTTTAATTAAATTGGCCACATGTATTCAGACTGTGGGAGGAAGGCGGGCAGATGCAGGAAGAACATGCAAACTCCACACTGGAAGGATCCGGACCCCCTAGGACCGCTGTGAGGTGACAGGGCTACCCACTGAGCCACCGCGCCGCCCCCACCAATTTACATTCAGAATTTTTTTTTAAAGTGATGGATTACGTAGGATATCCGGCACGCAGCATTAAACAGAATCACACATGCCTGATTTTGTGCCCTATGGCACATGTACATACATTTGCTCTGGGTCATTAACCTAAGCATTTGCTTAATACTGTAAATGCTGGCTATGTAAACTGTTCATGTAAGGTAAATTTGATAGCTATGTAGTGGACAAGTGAATGAGTCCCAATGTTTCCATGTTGGTATAACCATATTAAAAAGTTGTAAGAATGATCCACCAAAGGCTCTGTAAGTCTCTGCAAGTAAAGATGGGTCATCGATTACAACTGTGTGGTATACGGTACGATTGCACACAGTGCATCCTGGTGTTATATCTTCCTCTGGGTATTCATAAAATGGTCTTACATTGCTTTGCTTACATTTTGCATTGATTTATATTTTAAAATACAAATTAATAACCAGTAAAATTGTATACAGTGTAGATTGCAAACAAGATTGAGTGTGTGCAGATCTGCAAACCAAAGCCGGCTCAAAATGCTACTTCAAATGTGGCATATTTTTCAAAGATTCAACTAATCTGTAAATGTACATCTGACAACATTTTTATCCATTTAGCAACAACAAAATTCTCTTAGTTGTGATGACATTTGCTTCCATGAAAATGTTTCCGACCATGAAAATGGAATTAATTGACTTTTCCTTTGTACCCATGTCAAAAAAGATTTTATACGCCTTTAACAAGCGTTTTTTTAATATTTGTTATCAAAGTTTGCAAATTCTCTTGGTATGATCCATGATGAAATAAGCTGCACAAAGTAAATAAACTAAATTTAATTTCATTTTTTTACAATTAATAAAATAAGCATAATATTAACTAAAATACCTTGTTAGACATAATTTTGAGGCTTAGTTATACTGGTGTAGCAAGCTTGAAAAGCAAAAATATCAATGATTCTTTTGAAAAATAATGTAATTTGTAATTTGACTAAAACATGAAAATTTCACAACAATCTGTCACAACACACAGGACAGTTTGTGAACAAACATAGACTGGATATTCAACTCATGGGTAAACAGATTAAATAGTAATAAGAATAACATCAGAGCCTAGTATAGACTAGCGATAAAAGTCAAAGTGTTTCCACAATTTTGGCCATCAATGTAGTGAATAATATTTAAATATTTATTAGGATTTTAACGTCATGTTCCACACTTTTGGTTACATTCATTACAGACACATGGTTATTCATTACACAAGGTTTATCTTTTCACAAGTTTATATTAAACACAATAGTGGACAATTTTGTCTCTCCAGTTAACCTGGCTGCATGTTTTTGGACTGTAGGAGGAAAACGGAGCACCCAGAGTAAACCTACGCAGACCCGAAGAGAACATGCAAACTCTACACAGAAAGGACCTGTACTGCCCTACCTGGGGATCGAACCCAGGACCTTCTTGAAGAGAGGCGACAATGGTACCTACTTGCCGTCTGACCGTAAAACACAATAACTTAGAATCATGCATTTGACATGTGTGCTAGGTGTTAAGAATTAGTATATATTTTAATAAATCAATAAAGTTGACTACATAAAACATCAAATCTCTCACCTTTGTAATGTTTTCAAGTTCTAACTTTTTTAAAATTTGGTTCATAATTTAAGAACTTGAGAGTCCATTATTCTAATTGATCTGGACAATCAAATTTGAGCGCTATAAGCTGGTTGGGTGTCTGCATGAAGACATGGTGGAGGGTGTTATGGTCGAGGTAATAGATTTATTGTTTTAGAATAACTACAGGTATTATTGTGTGTTGTGTGTTTACTGAAATGACTTAATGATGTATGCTGCTATTGTGTGTTGACCCACGGCTGCAATCACATTTCCGTTAAATTTCACACCCACCTGAATAATTTTTATTTGTGCCCCATTGTCCTCTAATACTTACGTTGTACAGCATTCTGTCAATCACCATTCCCTATATTCATATTTTGGATACACCTCAACCAGTGTTTCTTAGACTTCCATTAACAAAGAAAGGTTTTTTGTATTTTCTCCTATAGACTTTCTGAAATGTTCCACTCAGTCCCATTAGTATCTTGTATTTGTTGGGAATTCAAAAGCATAAAAACCATTTAATCAAGGGTTGCAGGTTGACACCTTTCAATTTTGCATTGAGAAGCTGATTGGCACTGCCACATTCCTGGCCCTTTAATTAATCACACTGTTACCCATTGGCTGTCATCTGTGTAATCATACTGAATGTATGGATGAGGGTAGGTAGTGACCTTGAGCACACTGATCTAAGACATAAAGAAGGGAAGCTAAAAACAGAAGTAAAAAAATAGCTACATTGCCTTTTCTGCTTCCTTTCTATCAGAACCAGCATTACCTTTTTAAGAATTTGAGCTACAGTATCTCGTCTGTTGGATCAGACCACACGAGCCATCCTTTAACCCCCACGTGCATCAATGAGCCTAGGTCCTTGTACCAGTTTTGATAGATACTGACCACTGCAGGCCAGGAACACCCCACAGGAGATGCTCTGACTCCGTTGTCTAGCCATCATAATTTAGCCCTAGTCCTGATGCTTGCCTATTTTCTACTTTCAACACACTTTATTTGAGAATAAAATGTTCAATTGCTGCGTAATATATTCCACCCACTAACAGGTGCCGTCATGAAAAGAGAATCAGTGTTTTTACTTCACCTGTCAGTGGTCATAAGGTTATTGATGGTCGATGTATACTGGGCCTTTCAAAAGTTTTAGTTATGTGATTGTACAAGAAATACTGTAAAATTGTGTCAATATGTATTCCATCAGAATACATATTGACACATTTTACAGTATTTCTGACCTTATTGTTCTCAACAACATAAACATAATACCATAATAATTAACTTCCAACTCACTA
>JAYDZG010000015.1:7138204-7152381 GCA_034509265.1 Microcambeva bendego | reverse complement strand
GTTGGGTCCTTTTTGTATAGAGTTTGCATGTTCTGAGTGGGTTTACTCCAGGGTGCTCCTCCCACAGTCCAAAAACGTGCAAGTGAGGTGAATTGGGGATATTCAATTGTCCATGACTGTGGTCTATTTAAATCTGAGTACTGATAAAACTTGTGTAATGAACCCCTATTATGTTCCTGTCCTAACCAAGGTTTAAAACGCAACGCCGGAATCCTAATAAGCTAACGTGAGGTGAATTGAAGAGGTAAAATCATCCATGACTGACCGGTATAATCGAATGTATTGATGAATCTTGTGTATTAAATAAAAACTTCGTCATGAATTTAACCAAGGTGTAATACATGACGTTAAAATCCTAATAAACAAACATAACTTCTTTTTTTTCTAATGATTGTGTTTGTTGGGTTGATAACAATACCTCCGTCCACAATACCTCCAAAATAAAAAAAAGTAATCTGGTCAAACTGGTAGTGCTATTGTGACCCAAAAAGCATTAATAAACTTGACATGAAATACTACTGGCCGCCAATTTTTATTTTTTTTACCTCTGTACACAGATGCACTTTGTGTTTTTGTTCCTTAACAAATACTTAAATGTGTAATATGGCTATAGGTAGCTGTAGGAACAAAATAACCATTCAGGATGCACACGTCAACATATTAAAAAGTATCTAACTACAGGTGTAAATCTTGTTTAATTAGTTAATTGTTAGTGGCTGACCGAGAAATTAGAGAAGCACAAAACCTGCTGGAAACCTTCTCGCAACAATTATAAAAGCAAACGATGAGCTGTGGTGGCTAGTGATGGCTATAAGGGTGATGTTATAACCAGGCATTGTCATGTCCATGTCATTAATGGGATTCCATTTTGGAGTCTTTTTAATTATCACTACAGGCCAAAACCTAGTTTATAAATAAGCTGCATATTTTACTGTCCTGTCAGTAATAATACTAAACTATCCAGATGCTTATTAAACCAAATGCTATTAAATTCTGAATCATTCAGTATAGTTTTGTGTCATATTGATTGTCGACTTCTAAACATCTTTGCATGATGTGTTTTTTTTTTCTTCTTTTTTTCAGATGATGACTTGGATGAAGACTTGTCAGAGAGCGAAGCTCGTAAGGTGAAAAAGAAGAAGAAGGCAAAGAAAAGCCGTGAGAGCAAAGGTGGTAAAAGACAGCGCTCCCGCCGAGAGGTAAGCTCATATGAATTTTGTGCATCTCGTTTTTCATAGACTTAAAATTCTTTCGACACGATTCGAGCATTTTCTACTGTGTAGCACTACTCATGCCTTATCATTCAGTCTCATAATACAGTGTATGCATGTGTAACCCTCTCAAGGATATCCCGGTGAGTTCCCCTGAGGCTGTCGAGGCACCTGATATGGACGACATGGAGGAGGACGGCAACGTGGGGCGCTCTGACAGTGAGGGCAGCGATTACACACCTGGCAGGAAAAAGAAGAAAAGAGCTAGCACTGGAAGAGAAAAGAAAAGAAACAGTGCTCCTGAGAGGAGCTCAACAGCATCCAGGAGAAAAGAGGCTGTGGAGGAAGAGGAAGAGGATGATGACGACGATGACTCTGTCAGTGAAAAAGCCTTGTTTGAAGTCTTGAGCTATTTTGTTTGAAATCCTGAAGTAATGTGTTAATCAAGCTAATCTGACAATGCTTGTGCTTAGTTTTTATATATCATGTGAGCATAACATTTCTGGTTTTTAAAACTGTTGTGGACTGGATCTTTCAGGAGCCAAAGACTTCCTCCCAACTACTGGATACATGGGGGATGGAGGACATCGACCATGTCTTTTCTGAAGAGGACTACAGATCTCTGACCAACTACAAGGCTTTCAGTCAGTTTGTCAGGTGCGGGACTATAAAGTTACTGCTACTTGAATCTCTGGAAAAATATGTTAGATATTTTTGCAGTAATTAAAAGGTGCGAAGTTAGAATGGACTGATCTTTATTGAAAGTAATTACAGAAATTCTAAAAGGCAATGTAGTCAAAGCTTTAATTATATACGTATAGGGGATAGACATGAATAGTTGAACAAGAGGTTGCTCTAAATTCAACACAATGCCAGTTGTAATTATTCAACCCCCTGAAAAGAATACATTGGCAAGTCATGTGTTCGATCAAGCACACTTGATGCAACTGAGCAAGTGCTTTATTATAATTTCCAGAGTAAGTACCATGACTGGCAGTTTGATTTCATGTTCGAAACATGGTCAAAAGTGTTTAAATGCTAGAAGAGATCACCTTCAACAAACAGGGAAAACGATACAAAAGGGAGCAAAGGCATTTCATGTTCGTAGGTACACTTGAAATCAAAGTTCACAAGCTTGGCATTAAAGGAACACCGGCTACACTACGCGGACGAGAAGGCCGGTGGACATAAAACCCTGAGTCATGGTGAAAAACACACTTTGATTTGGTGGCAGTACCAAGGTTTTACTTTGCACACTAAGGGTAATCCAAAACACAGAAGGTCTTCATGCTTGAGTAATATTAATATAGTGCTTTGGGATTAATAAGGAGCATGGTCAACTCCTAATTAAGCCGAAGAAGTTTTATGGGTTTGTTCTGTAGAGCGGTAAAACAAAACTGGAGCTTTTCTGGCCTGCGGAGGAGACGGCACGAACGGTACATTAAACAGAACATGTCTGTAGAGATGCATTTTGGTCTCCTTGGGGCTCCTTACTTCCTCTGGCACTAGAAACCGGAGCTAGAGAAAGAAAATACTGGAAACTTAGATGGATTAGTGTCAGGAGAAAATGTCATACCCACTGTATGGAAGCTTGTACTTGGTGAACTTCCCGTTGGACCAGTGACACCCAAGTCACCCGAATCCCATAGGAAATCTCTTGCTAAAAAAAGCTCTTTTGCTATAGGGGTTGAATAATTCTAATTGCAACAGTAGATATAGTGAGAGAATCACACACTTTGTCCTTGTCTTAGGCCTCTTATTGCAGCCAAGAACCCAAAGATTGCCGTTTCCAAGATGATGATGGTGCTAGGCGCCAAGTGGCGCGAGTTCAGCACCAACAACCCCCTTCGTGGCTCTGCTAGTGCCAATGCTGCCCTGGCCGCTGCCAACGTGGCTGCGGCAGTTGAGAGCATGGTGGCCGCTGAGAACTCTGGTACTAACGCTGCCCCTCCACCCGCCGAACCCCAGCCTCCTCCAGTACCTCCAGTCCGCAAGGCTAAGACGAAAGAGGGCAAAGGTAAGCCGAAGTCTTTGTGGATTTATTTTTTGCTCTTCCATGTAAGTCGGCAAAGTAATTTGTGTAAATTGTCTGATCTAATAATGCAAGTTGATTTCCAGTACATGTCTTCAGACTAATGTACTGTAGCATCTTACTATAAATGAAGTATACTGATTAACACCTGCATTATTCTCATGCGCTGCCCAGGCATAACATTATAACTGATAGACAACAGTTCTGTGAGGTGTCTGCATTACTCTGTATCTATCAAAAGTGGTCCATGGTAGTACGTGTTAAACCGGCGACATGTCATGACTGCCCAAGGCTCACTGATGCATGTGTGACCCGTGTGTTTAGATCCAAGTGTAGCTCAAGTTGATGAAGTTAATGCAGGTTGTGACAAAAAGGTTTCAAAATACACAGTGCAGGGCTGTTTTGGCATCAAAAGGGGGACAAACACAAAATTAGGAAGGTGGTCATATTTTTCTGCATGATCTGTGTATAGTAATGTTGCTTCAGTGGTGCAGTAATTAATTATGCTAGTGCCTTACCACTGGAATCAAGTTTCCCTGGCTGTGCTCTCGGGTGTCTTCATACCCACATGATTGTTGTGTCTGGTGGGGTTGGTGATCATGACCGGCTGGATTATTTCTGTTGTCGTCAGGTCCGAACGCTCGTAGGAAGTCCAAGCCTACTCCAAAACCTACAGAGAAAAAGGTCAAGGCCAAAAAAGTTGCACCCCTGAAGATCAAACTCGGAGGCTTCAACAGCAAAAGAAAGCGCTCATCAGTACGTCATTAATACAATACAGACATTTGTCTGATTCTGATGTTCTGTCTCAATATTTCTCCTTTTCTTTTCGAAAAAACATCAGATTGCATTTCTGTAGTTTATTTTTTAATGTCGCATTCGCTTCTTTAGAGTGAAGAGGAAGACATGGACGTGGACAGCGACTTCGACGACGGCAGCATGAACAGCGTCTCCGTTTCCGACAGTTCCAATAGTCGCAGCAGTCGCTCGAAGAAGAAGCCCAAGCCCAAAAAGAAGAAGGGTGAGGAACATCGCTAGCATTTTTGCCGTGACGACACGTTCGGTTAAAAAAGATGCACAATGTTTTTTGACTACACTAAAGAGAAAAGACTCGCCATACATAGCTAGATATCATTTAACGACGGCTAATGAAACTGCTCTACAGACGAGGATGCGGATGGCTATGAAACCGATCATCAGGACTACTGTGAGGTGTGCCAGCAAGGAGGAGAGATCATCCTGTGCGATACCTGCCCGAGAGCTTATCACATGGTCTGTCTAGACCCTGACATGGAGAAAGCCCCGGAAGGCACTTGGAGCTGCCCACACTGCGTGAGTGATGGACTCTGATCTGATTGTAGAATGAACATTAGATGACGAGCATGTTGGTCTAATCCCAGCATCGGGAAAGTCAATTGAATTGAAATGCATCCTATTTATTTATATGTCCGTGCCAAATTGTAAACACACTTTATAGGGACCCTGTTAAATACATACACTAAAATAATTTCACTTTTAGGGCCACACTCTTTGACAGGCTAGAGATAACATATATCTTGTAGTCAAGATGGCATGACTGGGTAGTTCATTGGGTCTCACCGTCACCACACAGAATGTAGACGGTGATGCGGTTCCATCCTTTCTGTGTGCAGTTTGCATGTTCTCCTTGTGTCTGGAGCGTAGAAGGGAAAACCTCACAAAGACGCAACACGACATGAAAATCCTAATCGATCGCACCAACCCTGTCTAAATCTGTTTTTAGGAGAAGGAAGGTATCCAGTGGGAAGCCCGAGAAGAACCCTCGGAGGGAGAAGAAGAGAACGAAGCACCTGCGGGAGAAGCAGAGGAGGATGACCACCACATGGAGTTCTGCAGAGTGTGCAAGGATGGAGGAGAGCTCCTGTGCTGCGACACGTGCCCCTCTTCCTACCACATACACTGTCTCAACCCGCCCCTGCCCGAAATTCCCAACGGAGAGTGGATCTGTCCCCGTTGCACCGTGAGTCAACCTTCTTTGCCTTCCGCTACGATTAATTGATTAGAAGTTTAGCTTTTTAGGCTCGAATAATGAGCTGGCCATGTTCAGACACGAATTGACGTTTGCGCCGATGCTAGAACATTTAATAAAGACGCCAAGCAATTTCCCATCTTTAACGCCCCTGATTCTGGCAACTAAAACAACGATGGGATTGGATTATGCTCGGCATTGACACGTTTGTAAATGTAAATGAACCCTACCTTCTTAATTAAACAACTATAAATCTTTGTGTTCACTCATTATTGGTTCAAAGTTGCTCTGAAGCAATTATTTGCATTTTTTATTGCAATGAAGGAACTGCAGCTAAAATGATGGTATTAAAAAAAGGCTTCCTATGTATACGTAGTGACCGGCTATTGAATTATTCGTGCAAATGCTGCTTAGTTGTTTGCTTATTTGACTAATATACGTTGCTCTACCCTTTCTAGTGTCCTCCTATGAAGGGCAAAGTACAGAAGATCCTTACGTGGCGTTGGGGAGATCCACCACCACCGACCCCCGTTCCTCGGCCACTGGACCTTCCTGCCGATTCCCCCGACCCCACTCCACTGGCTGGCCGGCCTGAAAGAGAGTTCTTCGTCAAGTGGCAAAATATGTCCTATTGGCACTGCTCCTGGGTCTCTGAGCTGCAGGTCTGTACTGTTTTGCTACGAAAGCAACCAACTAAGCTAACGTTGTGTGTGGATTATTATAATAATTATTATTTTTTCAATCACACCTGCAGTCTGATTCAATCTATTTTTTTTTTCTTTAGCTGGAACTGCATTGCCAGGTGATGTTTAGAAATTACCAGCGTAAGAATGACATGGATGAACCTCCACCTATAGATTTTGGAGGTGAGGGCGATGAAGATAAAAGCGAAAAGAGGAAGAACAAAGATCCCCAGTATGCGCAAATGGAAGAGAGGTTTTACCGCTTTGGTATCAAGATGGAGTGGATGATGATCCACCGAATCCTTAACCACAGGTAAAGATTCAGCTTCTGATTCATAGCTCCCCCTTTTTTCTGTAAATCTCGAACATAAAAGAATAGTATAGGTCCTTTTTAATAGGAATGTTTATTAAAAATATATTGTTTCAAATAATGTATTTACACTTTTCAGATGTTAGTGAAATACATTTCGGTTTTCTTTTCTAAGCTACCTATAACATTAAACAGTTTCAGAATTGTATTATAAGTGGGAAAAGTGTTTTTCTGTCTTTCACATTGCCACTCCTCATGCATCATCACAAGCAACTTGGCTTTGTTTCATAACTTGTGACCATCCAGCTTTCTTGTCATCACATTCCAGTGGTTTCCCATAGAATTCACTTCATGATTTGGTGGCGCTCAAGCCACACCCTAATCAACATGGCATCAAGTGGCCTGGCATATAGTCCTGCTGGAAAAACCAGTCTTTAGACTACGGGAATATAGACCGAGCAGGAAATATTGACCGTGTGTTAAATTTCAGTGCGTGTAGGTCTTTTATTCCGTTAATAAGAATTCTCCTTACTCCGCTTGTGAGTCTCTTCCAAACACCAGATATGTTCATTTAGTTAGTTAGTTTTCCCCCATTTATTATTGTTTGTTGAATAAGACATGTTTAATCAGTACTTGATTGTTGACCGCAATGATGTGTTGCACATGTTGGAATTTACGCCTTCACAAATTTCATGAGTACCGTTTTTAATCTCATGTCCTAATGTCTTACCTTTTCCCTCCTGTTTTCAGTGTGGACAAGAAAAGTAATTGTCACTACCTCATCAAGTGGAAAGACTTGCCGTATGACCAGGCAACCTGGGAATTGGATGGCATGGACGTCCCCGAGTTTGACAGTTACAAACTGCAGTACTGGAACCACAGGTAATGGCACTAGTTTCTTTAAACCATTCACTTTTAGTTCAGATTGGATGCAAGTTGTAAAGCCATGAAGATTGTACATGCACACGGTTTACGGATGAAATGATGTTAATCTTCACCAGGGAGCTCATGATGGGAGACGAAGGCAAACCAAGTAAGAAACTAAAACTCAAAGGCAAGATTAAGAGACTGGACAGACCTCCAGAAAACCCAGTTGTCGATGTAAGTGTTTCAATTATTAATGCTGGTTATGCGTTAATGTTAAAACATTCCAAGCCCAACAAGATGTTTATCCAACTGACCAATTACAGTTATGGCTTCTTTGATACATTTTAAGTTTTGTGTAAAAAGGGAGTCTAATAAAAGCGAATGGATGTAAATAATAATCATGTATTTATTGTTTGCTTTGTTTTATAGCCTACAATCAAATTTGACCGTCAGCCGGAATATCTGGACGCTACGGGCGGCACGCTGCACCCATACCAGCTAGAAGGGCTGAACTGGCTGCGCTTCTCATGGGCTCAGGGCACCGACACTATCCTGGCTGACGAGATGGGTCTAGGGAAGACCGTACAGACTGCCGTCTTCCTCTATTCACTCTACAAAGAGGTATGTTTGTAATGGGCTACAGTGAACATGTGAACGGGGGTTGCCATTTTGAATTGAGTATCAACAGATGTACTGATTTAATCAACATGGATGCCCAGCCCTGCGTGTAATTTGCTGGAGAATATTGATTTTCCGCCACCTGCTGGTTCAAGTGCAGAATGCACGCAATTTGTTCCGGTTCGTCATACACCCTCTGTCCCGGATTGACGGCCACAAGACTGGTGTTATGTTCATTCATAACATGAAAGGAATTCATTTATTTAATAGGTGGCTTTTTGACACAATAATTAGTAATACTTTATGGGTAAAATGCTTTGATAATAAAACTGAACCCTTGCTTAAGTCCCTGCTTTGTAGCTTTTGATATGACTGAAATATTACATATTATATAACTGCACCAGTACCCTTATTAGAGCAGCTTGTGGTTGGTAAATAATGACTAATGTGCTGTTAAACTTCATTACTGTACCATGTGGTGCTACTTGGCTTTAAATCTTTCCTTTTTCTTTGCATTCTAGGGTCACTCGAAGGGCCCTTTTCTGGTCAGCGCACCACTCTCTACCATTATTAACTGGGAGCGAGAGTTCGAGATGTGGGCCCCGGACATGTACGTGGTCACCTACGTGGGCGACAAAGACAGCAGGGCTGTCATCCGAGAGAACGAGTTTAGCTTTGAGGACAACGCCATCCGCGGAGGCAAAAAGGCTTCCAGAATGAAGGTGAGTTCCGTTTTAGGTACAAATTGCGTCCTGAAAAATAACGCCAATGTTCTGCTGACTATAACACTGTAGTTACCCGGAGGTGTGGCCACTGTAAGCAGTCATATGTAGTCATCGCTTGAGCCTGTTGCCACACAGTACACTGTGAACATGCCATGGCTGCCGGGCCATCCTTTGCTCCAGATGCAGATCCATGCACATTTCCAGCTTATCACTAGTCATTTGGTCACACATTATTTAACTGATGTTTTTCATCTTGTTTTAAAACAAATCTAAACGATAATGTAAATGATTAGAACAATAGTTAGTAGGACTGAAACAATGTCTTGAGTAAGTCGATTTACATAAAAATCATTTAATCCCTGCAACTAGATAAAGATCACATTGTTTTGCACTTTCACTTCTGGGGCTGTGTCCCAAATCGCACACCAACAAGGCACTCAAACCATGGACTTTTCAAACCCAGTTTAATGTTTACTGCACACTCGCCACTCCCGCCTGGTGTTCAGTAAGAAAGTGTGATTTAGGACAGAACCGAGATCTCAAAACGCGGACACAGAAACGCAGCGATAATAACGAGGGGCTAACGGAGGAGACGCGACAAAGAAAACAGAAAAAAAAAGTTTTAGATCATTATAAACTGGGGGGTAAAAGCACAAACTGCTGTTATTAGACTATTTTTCATTGTAACCTCCACATGCTCCTCTGAAAAAACACACCGAGTCCACCTGATCCGACAGCAATTGGCCTCCTACAACACATTAAAGCTTTCTGTTAGCTGAAACTCAAGACAATATTTACGTATCGCTTACTATTGCCAGATATTTTAAAAGTAATCTGAATTAGATTTATTTAGGATGAATTTGTTTTTGCCATTGTGCTATATGCAAGGAATAAAATGTGCAGTTTTTAAAGAAATTTTAGCTTCTTTGTATTTGTTCTTGCTCTTTATTAAATAAGAAGTATTTCTTCCCCTGTTCACTGGAATCTATAGCCAAACAATGTGCACACCACCTTAAATGAAGCACACTTATCTAATACTATTACAAATATGGATAACGAACTCAGAATCAGTTATTCGATTACTATTCGGTTCTTTAACAAATCTCATCGATTTCTTCTCATTGCAGAAAGAGGCTTCTGTTAAATTTCATGTGTTGCTGACCTCTTATGAATTAATCACCATCGACATGGCCATTCTGGGCTCGATAGACTGGGCCTGTCTCGTCGTGGATGAGGCCCACAGACTTAAAAACAACCAGTCCAAGGTGAGCTAAACCTATTAAGTCAAATGTTGGTATAAATCATGCCTCATAAAGCTTTATAGTGGTACCTGACTCCGCACTTGCCATGCAGTTTTTCAGAGTGCTGAATAACTACCCTCTTCAGCACAAGTTGCTGCTCACTGGTACTCCCCTCCAGAACAACCTGGAGGAGCTCTTCCACTTGCTTAACTTCCTCACACCAGAGCGGTTCAGGTAAGTGTGTCCTAATGAAACATCAGTTCTCATGACCTTATCAAACCATCACTAACTTTGTCACCATGTCCCAGTAATCTGGAGGGCTTCTTGGAAGAGTTTGCCGATATTGCTAAAGAGGACCAGATCAAGAAACTTCATGACATGTTGGGACCACACATGCTCAGGAGACTCAAGGCTGACGTGTTCAAGCACATGCCATCCAAGACCGAGCTGATTGTCAGAGTGGAGCTCAGTCCAATGCAGAAGTGAGTACGAGACTCCACTTTTAGTTCGGTTGTTTTAAAGAACTTTATTGAAAAGACTTTATTGTTTATAGGAAATACTACAAGTTCATTCTAACACGAAACTTCGAGGCCCTGAACACTCGCGGAGGTGGAAACCAGGTGTCCCTGCTCAACGTGGTCATGGACTTGAAGAAATGCTGCAATCACCCCTACCTGTTCCCTGTTGCTGCTATGGTATGCAGCTCTCTCGACACTGAAACTTAGGTTATTAATACCAGAAGTTTTGACTCAACTAATGCCTGAATGATCTCTTGATGCAGGAAGCACCCAAGATGCCCAATGGCATGTACGATGGCAGTGCCCTCACCAAGTCTTCTGGTAAGCTGACGCTTCTACACAAGATGCTGCGGAAGCTGAAAGAGGGAGGACACAGGGTTCTTATATTCTCTCAGGTATGTGAAAAGAAAAATCTGTCTTTAACAAACGCAATGATGCATGTCCTGATGACTTTTTATTCCCATATCACATAGATGACCAAAATGTTGGACCTGCTGGAGGACTTTTTGGAAAACGAAGGTTACAAGTACGAGCGTATCGATGGAGGAATTACCGGTGCAATGAGACAAGAAGCCATTGACCGGTTCAACGGTAAGAGATTTTTTCTTCTTCATAGAAATCATAGTGATATTACAGTCGACGGTCTATAATTCTCATATTGTAATGAGTGCTGATCATTTTGGCCCTATATCAATCAAGCGCTCTGTAAGGACTGTATAAATGAAAAGTTCCGTTCATTTTCTTATACCACTTATTCTAATCAGGGTCGGGTAGGGGTGCTGGAGCCTATCCCAGCTCTTAAACGGGCACGAGGCACACGGTAACACCCTGGATGGGGCGCCAGTCCATTCCAGTGTGTACATAGGAACAGTGTGACTGGGAAAGACAGTTGTGTGCTACATTCTGTCGTTTACATACGTATTCTGATACATAATAATAATAATAATAATAATAATAATACATTGGATTTATAACGCACTTCATTCACAGCAAATCTCAGTCCTTATAGAACAAAAAAAGATTGGTTAACAGAAGTAATCATATAATACTTATACAATATGCTTATTTATTATCCATATGTCAGGGACAGCATTCAAATGGTGCAAAAGTTTTGTTCTGGTTGAGTGAAGACGGTCCAGATGCACAGAGCGAAGGGCACGTGGACGTGTCTAGTTTAAGCGGTTCGTTCAAGTAGCAGGCAGTTTGACGCAAGAGGATTGCGTACAAGGTTCTTCTCCTCTCAGGTCACAGAAAGCCAATAAAGAGAGCGAAGAACCGGTGTCATGGGCTCGTTTTTGCGTACCTTCATCAGGATCTTGGAGGTTTAGAACACACTAATCTCTGGAGACTCTTACCGGCGAGCCCCAATTGAAGAGCATTACAGTAGTCTAGTCTTGAGGACACAAACACATAGACCAGTCTCAGTATGAAACCGATGCTCCTTTCACACACAAAGTCCACGAGAGTTCAGGAATATCGGTTCTAGAGATTTACCGGAGCTACCCTTTCACACGTCCCGGAGACGTTCCGTGTCGGGCACGTTCTCACTACAGAGGAAGCGTTCCAGGTTCCTACGGAAGTGCGTGCCTGGGCAGTGCGTGCAGTGATTTTGTGGAACATTCACTGCTGTGTTCTTACATGCGCTTACCCGGAACATTTACTAGGGTGCTAAGAGGATAAATGGCGGCGAATGGTGGTTGAGTGAGGGTTGGACGCATCCTGACAGTCTTACATATTACAGCCTGGATTTGAACCTCTAATCTCTGGTAGATCTGTGGTTGCCCACAGCTTCACCCACTAGGCTACCAACATCCCACCGGATTTAGATTTGGTGACCACTTTACACCAAGCTTCAGCGCTTGGTTTATGAAACTGTGTTGAATGATGTAATGGCTACTTTTAGCAAGGCGGTGAGCAAGAATAAATATATTCTTGTATTGTAACCAAAATCAATGCACGTATAGTTCTAGTAAATTGTACTTTAACTTCAGCTGACCAGTTAAAGTGAACCTTGTAGTCAGAGGCTTTTGGTGATTGATATTATCAAAGATGTCACAAAGAGAGGCTACATTGCAAACCACAATTGCATAACTGGACAGATTTTCAATGTCTGGGTTATAATATTTAATAATTTATGCTTAACTCAAAAAATAAACACGTACGTGTACAATACAGCTGTGTTTAGCATGATTTGATGCGCACAGATGTTTTACTGTACAGTCTTAACTCCATGTTAAACACTTCTCTGTCCCACAGCTCCCGGTGCTCTTCAGTTTGTTTTCCTTTTATCTACCAGAGCTGGCGGTTTAGGTATTAACCTGGCCACGGCCGACACGGTCGTCATTTACGACTCTGACTGGAACCCTCACAACGACATCCAGGTGAGCCAGCGCTCATCACACCTCTCTAATAGTGCTTTACACGCATTCTTTTTGGTTTGTGCATTTCTCTTGTCTTGTTTCTTTTCCTTAGGCTTTTAGCAGAGCTCACAGAATCGGTCAGAACAAGAAGGTTATGATCTACCGCTTTGTCACCAAAGCTACTGTCGAGGAAAGAATTACTCAGGTAAATAGTATAGAGGTCCAGAGAAAATGTACCTTTACGCTACCTTGTTGGCTCTTATTGTAATTTTACTTTTTACCCGTAGGTGGCCAAGAAAAAGATGATGTTGACCCATTTGGTGGTAAGACCCGGTTTGGGCTCCAAAACCGGCTCCATGTCCAAACAGGAGTTGGACGACATTCTCAAATTTGGGACGGAAGAACTGTTCAAGGACGAAGGAGAAGGTGAGAACGTCATTCGGTACAGTCCTTTAAATCAGGTTCTCCTTTTGAGCTACAGCTCACCTAACTGATTCCTTCTGTCAGGTGAGAACAAAGAAGAGGACAGCAGCGTGATCCATTACGACGATAAGGCCATAGACCGTCTGCTGGACCGCAACCAGGACGCCACGGACGATACCGAGTTACAGAGCATGAACGAGTACCTCAGCTCCTTCAAGGTGGCTCAGTACGTCGTGAAGGATGAGGACGACGAGGTTCGTTTGCACACGTTTCAACTATTTTGGAACAAAGAAAATGAATCCTTAGCAAGTCGCATCTTTAATCTTGGTTCGTCTCGTTACAGGAAGAGGAAGTGCAGAGGGAGATCATTAAGCAGGAAGAAAGCGTCGATCCAGATTACTGGGAGAAGCTGCTCAGGCACCACTATGAGCAGCAGCAGGAGGATCTAGCCCGCAACCTCGGCAAAGGCAAACGCATCCGGAAACAAGTCAACTATAACGACGGATCACAGGAGGACAGAGGTATTTGTGTTATACGTTTAAAACCGGTTGTTTAGACGCCGCATACTTATTGTTGGTCGTTACATGCAGTGTTCGTAGACACAGAATATTAATGTTATATCATTTTCACGCTAGACTGGCAGGACGACCAGTCCGACGGTCAGTCTGACTACTCTGTCGCCTCGGAAGAAGGAGATGAAGACTTCGATGAGCGTGCAGAAGGTACGCTGCTTTTATAGACACTGATCTTACCGAGCTGAATCGTGGCGAGAACACTCACCTCTAAATAATTCCTTTTTTAATTCTAGCCAACTCCCGAAGGCCTAACAGGAAAGGTCTCCGAAATGAAAAGGACAAACCTTTGCCCCCCCTGCTGGCCAGAGTGGGAGGCAACATCGAAGTGAGTCAGACCTCATTACCAAACCACTTTGCACTACATTTACATTCATGCTGTTCAGCAGATGGGTTTTATCCAATCATACGATCAATGAAACAAGCAGATTTAAACAAAGTGTACCAATACGACATAGAACGTCAAAGACGAACCTCAACGGTGGAAACTTTTATTGAAACCAAAACTGAGACTAGGGTCAATTACCTGAAAAGCACAAGACATTGATCTCATATAAATGTGCATAAAACTGTATTTATTTGCAAATTCAAGCTCATCAGTAACAACCTTCC
>JAYDZG010000015.1:7019869-7030735 GCA_034509265.1 Microcambeva bendego | reverse complement strand
GTCTGAACATTACTTTTGGGTTTTGCTATTATTCCATTGTAGGCTGATATTAAAGGAACATTAGGTTGCTTTTCCAATATCTGGCCATCAGAATGTTCATTCATTGTTAAAATTGCGTGTTTTCTAAGACCTAGCAAGCTGCCTTACTGTCTTACTGCCTACATAGTCAGCTACCTAAGTAAATAGGATGTTGCCTTATACATGACATAATAAATTACACTTGCTAAGCTAAGATTGTTGGCAGATAATGTCTCCACCCGTGTCCCGAAAATGGTTCATTTGTTACTGACAAGCCCTAATCTCCAAATAAACACACTTGTACACATTTATACTAATGGAACCTAAATAATTATTAATTTGCATTTGAAAATAACTCTATTCTTGGCCCCACAATGATGCCTATGTACTAGGTTTGTTCACTTGTCTTGTCAATTCTTAATTTTTTGTGTACATGAGATATGACGTTTGTGATACTGATTGTTGTATCTAAGTGTGTTGGTGTGTTTTCAAGGGAGCTGAATCTACTTTAGTAGGTAATCGAGTGGAGCCTGTGCAGAGTGAGAATGTGAAAACTAACCAGCAGCTGAATCAGATCAAGAGAGAACTGCAGGATTCCCAAGATCAGTAAGAAACACATTCAAATTTGTTTGTGCTTGTAACTGTATATGCTTCTGTGATGCGTAAGAGGTGTGACCAAGTGTGTTTCTGGCACTGCTGGAGCCAGATGGCATCTCTAGAGAAATAATGATTAAACGTTTTCTAACTTGGAAATGAATAAAACCCTGGTGACACAATGTGTGAATATTTTTTCTGACTCGCACAATATCAGCAATTTTACAAAATAAACCTTTATTTGGGTAAAAGGTCATTTTATGACAAAACAATATGTTAAAAATACTTCTCAGCCCTTGGTGGTTGGAATTGATGGGCTCTGTTGTCATGGTCGTGTTCAGGTTGTTGGAGCTACGCATGGAGAGGGAAGGGTTGCTGTCTCGCTTACATCAGCAGGAGGATCAGCTGGCTCTGCTACAGGAGGAGCTGAGGAGAGTGTCAGAGAGCACGTCTCAGTCAGGCTCAGTGCATGTGGTAAACACTACTATACACATCACACGTAACACAGCAGTCAGCAATACAGGCTGGGAACTGTACGACTGTACAGATGAACATTGATTTAATGAACTAAAAGGTGAGAGCTCGATGCCCGGTTGCATTGAAGACCTTATGGGAATTTCTCCATTAAAATTGCTCTTAACTCTCCTTTAAAGATACATGTGTTGGAGGAAAAGCCTTAAAGCTTAAGTAATCCCTTAAAAACTGTTAAGTGTCGCAGAGTTCTTTAATGCCCTTTACCCTTTGTATGATTTAAGGCCTCACCTTAAACCCGGGAGAATATGGCTGAGCTTTTGGAGACTTTTGAAGACTTTTTGAAGCTTTTCTTTTGCCATATTCTTCCAAAAGAGTAAATCTCATGTGAATACAACCTAACTAAATTCACAAAGGAAAACTGTTTTCCCATGAGCTCTTTTGTCTTCCATTTACTTTAAATTAAACATAAAACACAGAGACTCCTGACAGGTTAAAGCGTTTTACACTGGACCATTGAACTACGATTATTTTCCCCATAAGAACTAATGTGAATATAATTTAGGGGTTAGGTGCCTTGCTCAAGGGCACTTCAGTCATGACCTGTCGGTTCTGGGAACCGACGATCACAAGCTCAGTACTCTAACCGACAGGCCACGGCTGCCAGTAGAAATCTCACTAGGTTGCTTGGTTGCTTTTTTGTCTTAGGATCTGATAACACTTGAGACCAAGTTGGCAGAGACGATCATGCTGAAGCAGAAGGTGGAAGAGACTCTGCATATGAGAGAGAGGGAGCTCACGGCATTGAAGGGGGTGCTCAAGGATGAGGTGGCCGCTCACGACAGAGAGATAGAGACTCTACGTGAGCAGTACAGCCAAAATATGGAGGCACTTCAAAAAAGCATGGAGCATGTATCACAGGTAAAACAAAAAAGATCTCATTTTGTGTTTTTCAAAGGGAATGTGCAGGGATTTGAACTCTCTTTTGAACCAATCAATCAAGCATTTTGGTATGTTGGCTATATGATGTTCATGTAGGATGCTAATGATCACTGGTCCATTTAGACCAGGGCTGCCCAATTTGTGGGCCGTTGGCTGAACTTGCCTGGGCATTCCTCTCTCTCATTTATTTTTTTGGCCCATCTAGTCAGATCAAAGTAGGGCCTACTTTTGTCAGGAGCTTTCAAGTTCTTTCAACATGTGTTTAACTGCCAATAACATTAACTGTAATAAATTAGCTCACCACAGTTTTACAAAAGACATGTTAATCTTGGAGCGGATGAGGCATATGGATAATTGACATTGATAAAACAGTTGGCAGCATGAATATTTTTTCAACTACAGAGATTCGGACACAGTTCCCCTCGTCTGCACACAGAGAGTGGCCGTGTTTAAGGAGTATACAATCCTTCAGTATTAGTTCAGTTCTCTTTTCTTTAATCCCTTATCCTAATTAGGGGTGCTGGAGGCTATCCCAGCTCTTCAGTGGGAGTCAGTCCATCACAGGTACCTACAGGACAATTCAGTGTCTCCAATCAACCTGATAGCATGTCTTTGGACTAAGCCACCGTGCTGCCCCCATCAGCATTAAAAAATAAAAAAATGCACTATGAGATTCAAGGTCTGTTATTAATGGGCACCTTGTGTTCAGTGATGTAAAATTTACATTGTCTAATCTAACTAAAGTGGAAAAAAAAATCCACATATTTAACAAAGTGAGTTTTGTCAACTCAAATTTAACTAAGCACATATATTTTTCTTTACAAATTTACATTTGTTTAATTTTTTATTATTTTCTTTTCTGATTTATAAGGCAACATCCTATTTAGATTTTCTATAATTAGTTGAAATTAATTAAAATAATTGTTAGAGTAAACCTTTTTATATAAATATTTTTTTAACCATAAAACAATATATTTAAATTTATTGCAGTATTAAAATAACAGACCCTTTTAGTTTTGGCCCGGGGCCCTTCACTGAGATTAACGTTTGGCCCCTTATTAGGAATGATTTTTGCACCCGTAATCTAAACAGACGATCATAATAAAGTGTGTTGGATTACATTGAGGTTTGTTACTGAGGCATTTACTCAGAAGTTTATCCTAGTTTATAACTTCCATTGATTATATTAGTTTTTAATAAACTTCTTGCAACACCTGTTTTATTCTTCTGTCTTAGTCTCAGTTGGAGATTGAGGATGAGCGTGAAAAGGTAAACTCAACACTTCTGGTTCTGGAGGAGGAGCTGGACAGCTACAAGGAGCAGAGCGAACACTGGAGTGAGCAGATGACCTCAGTGAAACAGGAGTGAGACCCACAGTTCACTTTATTTTTATTTTTTTATGTTATTCTTTCCAATTCATGAGCTAACTTTGCTTGGGTCTTTGAGTAATTAACCATTGATTGTCTTTTGTAGTCCTTTAAGTACTTAGTAGTTAAGTTTTCTTAGTGGGGTTGAGGTAAGACCAAAAGTTTAATATTAGCTTATTTAACCCTGACTGAACTGAGTTTAGTGTGTTGTTCTGTTCAACTAATGCTAAGATCGCACTGCATGGCTAACGGAGACGTTAGATTGCCGGACAGTTCAACTTCTTTTGAGTTGCTGTGATTTACATACTACGAGATTGATCAGCAATGGGTTAAACACTACACCTTCTTTCACCAGGAGGAAACACTGACAAGTCTCTTAGGTCTCCCAAACTACATTTTTGTCACAAAAACACTTGTGTAAAGTGACCAGCGGGTTACTTTTTAAAGATTGTTATTTGTGTGCTCGACATATTTGTATACAGTTGCTGCTGTTATCCTTAAATGTATATGAAGTGCCTGCCTGATTCGAATCTTCACGATTTTTGCCATGATTCTCGCTCACCGACAGGATCTCCGAGGCAAATTGCCGTCCACATACGAACAAGTTTTGAATTACAAACCCAAATTCGCGAATGAAATGTGACATCATAAACAAGCGTGTGAACCTAGTGCAGTTTCGAGTGTAAATAAATGATTATTGATCACTTCATCCCAGTGGTTTGTACGGCATGATGCGAACTGTGCTCGCCCAGTCAGCGTTCGAGTGACCTGATTCATAAGGCAACGTAATCCTTTCCACTTAGTTAGCTGCCTAGGTAGGCAGTAAGACAGCAAGGTAGCTCCCTTGGTTTTGCAACACACCATATATATATACACAGTGGGCCAATATTCGGACAGTGGACCGTTTTGCCTGTGTTTTTTTTTATGTATATTTTATAAAATTAATTATCTAAATGAACCAAAAGATGTTTCAAAGTAAGTGTAGTAAAAAAAAAAAAACAAATAAAAAAAAAAGAAATGTATGCAGTTGTATGCACACATACTGTACTGAAAGGTAATGTGAGGGGAAACTGATGGTGGAGTTTTTGTGTTTTGGTGCCTTTATCATTCATGCCATATTGTAATGTGCTGTATTGCAAAAATTACTTATTAAGCTACAATTCATTCTGCTAAGCAGACAATCCGTGCTGGCTGTGTACCCAAAATCCATTAATTAGTCGAAACATCGTTCGGTTCTTGTTGACGTGCATTTTTGGACATGGCATGATTAAACCCCTAATCATTTCTTGGATGTTTTGTGACGGAACATAGTTTTGTAGACCAGACAAGACTTCTCTGAGAACCCCTCCGAGTGATCGATCATGTGGTGTGAAAATGACTTAAAGGGGAGATTAAGTGGTGTTGTGTGATATGTAGTCGTGTTCTGTGAAAATAACTTTAATTATACAGCATCAAAGTTCTGTGTTGTAGGACTGTGCATCTGAATGTTACACAATCTTGTATATCCTGGTCATTGTGTAAACTTTGTTTTGGAAGCCTTGATGGCACAATGCAATGTTTATCTGGACAGCAAAAGTACGATAAGTTTGGAGCATTGGGTGCATGAAAACAATTATATAGCACCATCACATAGTATCATAGATTTTAGGTGTTGCTTTGGTAAATTAGTGTGGTCTATCAGGATGCCATTGTTATCTTAAGCATTTGCGTCTGAGAGATCCAGTATTTAAGCCAGTATTTATTTAAGGTGGGACAGGTCTTTCCACAGACGATATGGTGTGTAAATACACAGACGGGCTGGGCTCTCTCAGTATAAAACTGTCGAGTATAAAAACATGAATCGTTAGCCAATTAATACAAATTGCTGATTTTATTTACACCGTTCCTACTGTTGCAACAAAATATGGTTTACATAAAAACTATCAAATCATATTTTTAATGTTTTGTATTGCTTCTTTAACGTAAATATAATGTTTGGGGTTTGGAAGGTTTGACATACAGTTAAATTTAGGTATTCAGACCTGTTGCCTTTTTGCACTCTTGTATTTTGTTTTAAATGGATATAATTGACATTTACCCATTAGTCTATCCTAAATTATTTGCAGATCCTCCCAAGCACCATCAGATTGTCTGTTATTGTAAGGTCTTTTGCAGAGGATGGATGGTTTAAGTCTGGGCTTTTGTTGGCCATTCAGTCACATGTGGCCATTCCTTCATTTTGCTAATATAATATACAGGTGCTGGTCATAAAATTAGAATATCATGAAAAAGTTGATTTATTTAAGTAATTCCATTGCATACGTCTGTGCGTGGTGGTTCTTGAAGTCTGCAGTCCACTCTTTTTGAATGGGTTTTATTTCACAATTCTCTCCAGGTATACTGTATGTGTTTTGTGTGGTATTTTTATGGTAAAGATGAAACATGGGTTTGTTTAGGCTGCTGCGGGCTCAGCAAGAGAAGAAAGATCTTGAGGAGAAGCTGCTCAATTTAAACGAACAGTCATGCGAAACCGACTCCCAATCCTTTAACCAGGTAACATACTTTTTAACATTATCACTAATCATTATGGATATTTTATGAAATACACTCTCTACTCTGACACACATCCTCATCTCTTATTATTACAAGTGACCTGCATAAAGTTCCTAAACATGCCTTCTTTATTTGCCTTGCTTCCCCTATGTGATCGCTCTGTGCTCCCCAAGTATCACTGCTCAGTCCCACTCAGGGTCTTCGTGGGTTTAGTTTTAATTTCTTTCAAAATATTGTATTGGTTTTATGTATGTTTAATATTATACCTTCATCTTTTGGATTATTTTATGCTCTATGACTTATTCTAACATATTATTATGTCTTAATCTAGCTGTATCTTGATTATTTAGGGCTTAGTAAACAAAATATTATTTTTATTTAGTTAACCACATGAAAGGTGAAAACCACAGTCATTTGAGATTTCTTTGTACTAAAAGCGGAGCACCCAGAAAATCTATGGGGTTAAGGTCAGGCGAGTTTGCTGTTTTCGGACTGTGGGAGGAAACTGGAGCACCCGGAGTAAACCCACGCAGTCTGGGGGAGAACCTGCTTTATTGTTTTGTACTGGCTAGCGGACCTGATGATAACCATGTAGAGAGTTTCCACTACAGGCCAGCCAAAAGATTGCAACAACAATACATTAACAAAGGTTAACGGTTACCTCTTAAACCCATTATAATAATTGCACTATGAACACTATGTTACCAGGCTGACATCAGACAGACACATGTACAACTCGAGCAGCTGAAAGCAGAGCTCGTGAAGAAGGAAGAAGAGCTTCAGACTGTGAAGAAAACCAGTGAGATCACACAAAATGAATTAAAGGCTGAGATTGACAACCTGAATGACCAGACCAAGAAGGACAAAGAGGAAATTACTAAAATGCTGGTAAAGACCTCTTGGTTGTGATTGCCTTTTGACAGTACATACATATATGCCATTTTTTCTCCTGCAGGCATTAGCCAATTATAAGTGTATTTTAGTTCACAATTCAAGTTCCCATCCAATAAAAACCACCAAACTTAATATACATGCATAACAACAGTCAGATACAGCTTGTATTTTTATTATTTTATCTGCATCACAGCCCCAGCTTAACACCAGCCTGTCCGAAACTGAGAATACAGATGTTCTGGAGGGAGAGATCAGGAGTCTGAAGCGGCAGCTGGAGGAAGCGCGCCGCACAGCGACCCGTATCGGCCTCGAGAAAGATGAAGTCGCTCTGCGGCTGGAAGAGCATGAGAAAGAGAGACAAGCCTTGCGACGTGGAACAACTGACCTGGAGGATGAGAAGAGGACGCTAGATCGATCAGTGGCGCAGATGAGCAAAGACGTGAGTGCATCTCTGTGTGCTTGTTTTGGGGGTCACCAAGGTTTTGTGTTTTTTTGTTTCTTAACTTTTAATTCAGGGTCCTTTCTGTGTGGCATCCTACATGTTTCCACCCCATGTCAGGCGGGCCAGTTGGAGCTACCCTGACAAACTGCCCCACCTAGTGGTTGCTTTGTAAACACACTGCTAGAATGGAAGGGGTCTTTGATGCACAGATCTAGCAGCCAATGGAGAAACTACTGTAGCTGTTACGATTTTTATTATTATTGGCACAGTATTATATTTTCTTACTTAGAGTTTCGGTTTTTCTGAGCCATACATAAGGCAATACAAGTGGCGTTATTTTTCAGGCCAATAAAGCTTCTGTTGAATTTGTGTGAAAATCTGTTTACTGACCTGTCTGAACTGTTTTCTTTATTTTTTATATTATTATGTTTAAGACCAGCCCTTTCATACCCTCCCTATGACCGAGCCAATCATTCTTCGTGTAGGCGCCCAGCATGCCGGTCGCAGAACTGAGTGTGATGTTTTTTTAATGTGATATATGTTGCAGATGGAGTTTATGATGGGCGATTCATGGCACTCTGTGCTGAATTTGCAGTCTCAGCTGGATGACTTCAGGGATCGCTCTCGGAGAGAACTGTTCGATGCACAGAGGTTAAACAAGGACCAACAGACTGAGCTGCAGAGGGTCCAGAACAGCCTTAAAGCTGCACAGGATGAGGTAAGTAAAAGATTTTGTTCCTTCATGATGGCTAATAGGCTAAACATTATATGCTCCAAACATACTCAACTTTTAAAAATGTGTGCACAGTACTATACACAGTAAACAAACTATTACTTGTAATCACATTTGTGCAATATTCTTTCCAACATTTGTGGTTATTTTCCAAGAGCACCTACAAAGCATGATAAACAACAAATTTTGGTCGTGGATAAGAAAATAACCTATAAATTCCTATTGTTATAGTGTAAACACTTAGAATATGTGGATACTGTTGTTTTGCTTGTAGCTTTAGCTGGAATGCAGTGAAGCAATCAAAGTGATTATGGAGCGGCAGCTGTCTTCACCAATCAGTGCAGCTGATTTAGGGGTGGAGGCGGGAGTTAAGGCTTAGAAACTGTTGCACTTTATTTGCTATGGAGCTCACATTGTAGGAACTCTGAAATAGATGTGTTTAGTATTAAGAGGCATTGGAACTGTGCGTTCAATGTCTCCGGCTCTCAAGTTCCGTGTTCATGGAAACAAATTCTTCTGTTACAAAAAGCAGTTTTGTCCACCAGTGCTGTTATTTCTTCTTAAAAGCACTCAACATACTGGTTTTCTTTACAACTAAAACACTTTAGAGATCTCTATTACATTATTACACCACTTACCGCAGATGGGCTCATATCACTGTACCCATGTTACCCAGATATGTACATACTGTCATTCATGCAAGCGTGTTTTCTTTGGTGTAAGTTCAAACCCTGAACCGCAAATTTGCAGGGGCATCATAGAGCTTCACAGTAATGTCAAAATACCACTAGGAAATCATAATGATGCCTTTGCTAAACAGCATTCCTTGTTTGCATGTCAGGTATCCCGTCTGAAAAAGGAACTCCAGGTGTGTTCTGAGGAAAGGGACAGCGCACAGCTGAGTAAGGACCTGCTGAGCAGCCGTCTCAAGCACATGGACAGCGAGCTGGACAAGGAGAAGCCATCACACACACGCAACAGAGAAATGCGGCATCTAGAGGTCTGTGTGTGTTCTTTGGGCTGTTGGGAAAGGGATGTAGGAAACAGTCAGGTCACGATTTGACAGTCAAATGTAAAACAGTCCACTGGAACACAACAGGGAGCTGTTGATAAAACATCTTTTTTCCATTTATAGAAGATGAAGATTTATTCAAAACATGTATCAATCATGAAAAAGTAATTGTCTTTCTAAAGATAAAACTGGTTGTGCCAACTTGGCAGTAACGACAACTGTGATAACTTTCTGTGGAGAAATTTGAAGGCAGTTCATGCTCAAGAACCAACCATGTATTCAAAGGTCCTGCCAAAGCATCTCACATCTAGACTTTAATTCCGTAACTCTAGAACCATAATCTTTTTTTACTATGGAACCTCGTACTTGTTCACCTGGGAAAATACATTTACATTATAGAATTAAAATATTAAGTTCAACTCTATACTAGTTTGAAATAGTTTTATTGTGGACTGATTCAGTGTATGGTCACTGAAGTAGCAAGTACGTACATATTTTTTTTATATAATTTATTTTAAGTTGTGAGTATTTGTGATTATGTGAAGGACAAAGTAAAGGCTTTAGAGATCGAGCTGGATGAGGAAAAGACTGGAGCAGAGCTTCTGAATGATCGTATATCACGTAGCCGTGAGCAGGTACAGCTATACTTAAACATACATACTGCACATCTGAACATGTGTAAGAAAAATACATTGTCAGTAGGGGTTAAGATGTATAAATATGTTTATTTAAAATAAGATGATTAATTTTCATATTGATTAATTATCATATGTATTTTATTGTTCTTTTTAATACTACAAGGGAAGGAAAAAATAGATTTTTTTTTCTAAATGAAAAAACTTAGTTCATTTAAGATAAAACATTTGACTGATTGGTCTGCTAGGTCTACGTTTTATGTCTCTGCAAAATTTGAAGCAGTGATACATGACTTTCTGTTTCACTGTGGTGTATTTTATACTTAGAGCACTACTCCTTGTCCTTAATTTCAGAAATCGCAGATTTCATGGATTTGTAATGAAAAGTAGACAACATACACAAAAAAGAACATAAATAAATAAGCCTTATATAAACCATTGGCTGTCTTACCATGAGAATGACCAGTGTGTAAACATGGCGTAAAATAATTAATAATGCCACATTTCTCATCAACCATTAACTTAAACTTATAAAATGATAGAAAAAATGGAATGAAATCCATAGAATTGAATAGTAGTTTTAAAAACTCAGTTAACCGAGTAGTCTTTTCATCTGCTTTAGATTTCATCAGTACATTTTGACTAAACGCTTGCAAACTGAACTGTCGAAGGATCTCAGAATTTTAGAATTTTACAGCAAAGTAAAGGAGTACCAGCTCATTTAATGGCTTGTGACATGATTTTACAGCTGTGAATTAGGTAGCCCCTTTGTTATAAATATTGGCTGTATGTGATGCAGCTGTAAAATTGTGGAAATAAAAACTGAAAATTGGCATGTGCATATGTATTCACCCACTTTGCTACGAAGCCCTTAAAAAGTTCTGGTGAGACCAATTACCTTCAGAAGTCACATGCTTAGTGAAATGAAGTCCACCTGTGTGCAATCTAAGTGTCACATGATCTCTCAGTATATACACATCTTTTCTGAAAGGCCTCAGAGGCTGAAACACCATTAGGCAAAAGGCACCATCAACCAAACAACACCATAAAGACCAAGGAAATCTCCAAACAAGTCAGGGACAAAGTTGTAGAGAAGTACAAGTCAACCAACAAGGTTTATAAAAATATCCAAATCAAAATCATCCAAAAATGATCCCCCGGAGCACCATCAAATCCATTATCATCAAATGGAAAGAACATGGTACCACAACAAACCTGCCAAGAGA
>JAYDZG010000015.1:6878323-6890939 GCA_034509265.1 Microcambeva bendego | reverse complement strand
CTAATTTTCTGAGATACTTAATTTGGGATTTTCATTAGTTGTCAGTTATAATCATCAAAATTAGAATACATTTTCACTTTTTGAATGGAATTACTGAAATAAATCACCTTTTTCATGATATTCTAATTTTATGACCAGCACCTGTATATTGCATTTCTTAGTTTCTTGGGATTATACAATTAACAAATAATTTATAATTTTACTAGTACACTCAGTAGTTTAATAAGCCTCTATCTTTGTTGAAATTTAAGCTCGGGGTCGGTGCTAGGGGTGGATAGGCTTGGGCTCCCCCCTGAAATGTTTTCCAATTCTAAAGCTTGTGAAAAACAGGGTGCCAATTCATCTCAGGGCTTTGGCCTCTCCACCAACCTTCAGACGTAACCAACCATGTCTGTGTGGACATCTGGCTGGCCGATAGCACCAGAGCTAATCGAAGGCTGCGATGATCTAATTGCTTGTATGTTTCTGCTGGTTCTGCAGGCAGATGGAGCTACACTCTCCTAATGCGAGGCACACAGTGGTGCTGCGCTGTTCGAGCTCCGCCTCAGCTCAGTCCTGGTTCGAGTCCGTGCAGTCCGTTACCACGAAACTCATGAACAAGATCGTCACCGAGCTCCGTGAGTACGTGGCTAAGAACGGCATCGGCGCCGCTCACGAGATACGCCACCTCGGCTGGCTAGCGGAGAAGGTTAGTACTTATAGAACAAAAGAGAAATAGAGAACCACCTCAGTGCTTTAAAGAACATCACAGGAAATATTATCAGGATTATCAGTCGAGATCTGGAATTTAGTAACTGTGGAAAAGACCAATGGAGGAGTTTCCCAAACTTTTCTGGCTCTCGACCCTCGAGGCATCATTAATAAATCCTGCAAAGATCTTTGACTCAGAGTTCTTTAGTCTTTTTAAAAACACAGTAAAGATAAAATTCTTTAATTAAACAGTTCAAAACTGAACTGAACTAATGGGAAGCGCAACAGAACTTCAATTCAGTCAAATTAAATAAAATTCTCCATTGGTGTTCATTTCCATGACAACAATTGAAATTAAAATTTACAAGCAATCATTTGTTTTAAACTTTGAAAATATAACCGAATGCAATATTTATTTCGAATTTTATTAAATATCATATTCATATATTTAATAATATTTTTCCTATGAGCTTGCAAAAAGTTTTTATGTACAAATGACCTAAACACAAACCGACATCAGGGGAACACAGACGCTCTCTCGGATACAATCTGAATAGTGCGTTGTGAATTCACGACAACAGGCATTAAGAGGATAAGTAAGCACACACATCATATAATAAAGTACTTTTTATGATTTGATGATTGTTAAATTAATTACTTTAAAATTCATTATTATTACCTTTGCGACCCACCGGTTGGTAACCCCTGGATTAACTTTCAGTTTGTGACAGAAAATCTACATTTATTTTGTTAAAGTAAAAAACAACTGTTTCATCCCTCTGCCGTATCCATCATAAAACACAAATTTAAATTTCACAGTCAGACTTCTGGCGGCCTCATAATAAATTCAGGATTCCTGTCAGTCACACATGAAGGAACAGAACTGTCAACGCTCATCTGTGGCACCTGCATGGGGTGGGTAATAATTCGTGAGCCGGTGTCAACAAAAAAAACCCCACTGACCACTGTGGCTTTCACAATGCTGGAATTCATGCCGGGTTGTCTGGTGCCAGCTGTTATATTTATGCTTGTGTACAAGCCAACACACATTTTACAGGACCAGGCGCACCCTATGGCACAAACTCTTTAATTGGAATTGAATGATAATAAGTTTGGATATTAAAATTGCTCTATACAGACAGAGAGTGAGCTCTATACGAGCTTTACCCATGTGCTCATAATGAAAGATCATTTTAGCGAGTGGATAGATCATTTGAAAACGGACTATACGTTTATATCTACTCAAGCCAAGTTCATTTGTATCTCACTTCTCACAAAGGACGTTTTCTTGAAGTAGCTTTACAGAATTCAGAACCAACAGACCAAAACCCCTGTTGAGCAAGCCAATGGCGTCAGTGGGAAGGAAAACTCTTAGAAATACAGAGCAGAACTTTGAGAGGAACCAGACTGAACAGGGACCTCCACCCTTCTTGGGTGGATGGAGGATACTGGAAATAAACAGGATTTATACAAATATGTAGAAGCCTGGATTCCCACAAAATAAGATCTCTGTGTGTAACAAGATTTGTCGAGTCCCAACTCTGTCACATTGCTCATCTGGGTGGCTGTATAAACAATGATTGGCTGTTGTTCATAGGCTGGAACAAACTGGACAGGGACTCATCATAACTCAGCTGGTTGATGGCGTCTTCACAAAAGTTGAGGAATAATGCTGTCCAGGGACATAAGAACTCGTCTTTTGCAGGTTAAAAGATGTCCGATTACTGCGCACATGTCGGAGGGGGGGTGCGACTATCTCGCTCTCCTCAATCAGGGCAGGGAGTCGGCTCCAGTAGAGAGAAAGGATAACGCAGTTGGGTACAAATCGGACACGCAAAAATATAAGAGACCAATTAAAACGATCAGTTTGATGTGTTGGACCTAAATGAGAAATGTTGTTTTATAAAAATATGTAAAGTGTAAAGACTAGTAATCCGAAAGACCCCGGTTCAAATCTCACCACTCCAAGGTGGCCACTTTTGGGCCCTTGAGCCAGGCCCTTAACCCTCATTGCTCAGATTTATGTACTACAATTGTTCTGTAAGTCTCTTTGGATAAATGTATAGTGTGTAGTATTAAAATCTCTATTAAAAATCATTCTTCTAGTTTATCTAAGAACTCTCTCGTGGTTCTTGGCATTGCTACGGATCGATAATGGATTATTTTCAGCACAGCTGATTGGGCATTTCTCCCATCAACTCGAGACCCCCTCATTAGCCGCGGCCTGGCAGAGCCGGCCTACCCAGATGTCAGACTGTCAGTGTTTCAGGCCGCCTGGTTAACCACCTCCTCTCTCACTGCTCTTTAATGAGCACTCCTCATACCCTTCCCACCCTGCCAGCTTCTTGATGAATAATTATCTGAGGTGAAAAAGCTTCCAGAGTACCGAGAAGTACAGGGGACGAGATTCAAGCCCGGCCGCAGCCTGCAACAAGGGCCCGCCTGTGGCACACTTTATATTCGTGTTTTGTAGCCGTGCCAACACTTCTTCTGAAAAGCTGCCCGGTGGGGATTTGATGGGGCCGTGCTTAGCCGAGCCGCCCCTCGGAGCGCTCCGAGAACATCCTTCAGAGTCACACGCTCTTAGATCAGGATCATTACAACTGCAGACTGATTTATTTTACAGTTTCTGCTCATTTGAGCATTTGGGCTCATTTTCCTGCCCGGATTAATCCGCCTTGTGCTTAGGCATCATTTTTATGGATGGGTTTGTACAACGTGTGCACTGTGCAATCTTCATCTTCTAAAGTGTTTGCCTAGAAGCCGAAAGCTTTGGCACTTTAATGGGGATCTACTAGGGCCGGCTCGACACCACTTTTTTATGTCCAGTATGATACTGCAAATGAAGTATCTGCTGATAATGTTCTCCTCTGAAACAATTAGTAATAATTCATGTCTCAATGCAGCATGGGTAAATGAGCTCTCTAAAGAACTATGCTCAGACTTGTGACAGAAATATTCTAAAGGAATAAATACAAAAGCTACATCACAGTCCTGCTAAACTGCCTAGTAGTAGCCTAGTTGTTGAGGTACAGGACTAGTAATCCGAAGGTCGTCGGTTCAAACCTCACCACTGCGAGGTTGCTGCTGTTGGGCCCTTGAGCAAGGCCCTTAAGCCTCGTTGCTCAGATTGTAACTGTACTGTAAATGCTGAAAATGTAAATGCTTCTTATTTCTATTTATTTAAGTATATTCTCCCTTTTTGTCTTCATTTAGAATAGCCAGTTAGTCACCCACAGCTAAGGGAGGGTATATTTGCTCGATCCACACCCATTGTCACGTACAACACATTCACGTCCATGAATTATCTACTTCTGCACAAGCGTCAAGGTCCCTTGCACAGCGTTTGAAGACCCCACCCACTTGATCTAGTTAAATCACTTAACGAACCATGATGCACTATGTATTCTGACCAGATTTGAGTATGGGATCAAGACAGTATTAAGAAGGCGGTCATAATGTCATGCCTGATCATGGTAACGGTCATCTTGTTTGAATCACAGGAACGTACCTTGATGTGCTCCATCATGGACCCCTTTTGAGCGTACAATTTGGTGCAGTCGGGGCATTTGAACACGTGCACTTTCTGCTTGGCCAGGTGAGTGTCGAAATGCACGTACAGCAAAGGTTTCTGGGTAAAAACGGTGTCGCACATCACACACTTGTAAATCATCCTAAAGATACAGAAGAAATGACACATATTAAACACTGTGGTTGTACAAGACCAGTTCAGGTGTGATGCACGAAAACCTATGTAGATGCAATTTCTCTTCATATAAATTGACTGGTATGAGCTAAGGAGCAAATTGTTGGTCCAAACAACAGTAAGAACAGACTGATACTTCCTTTGGATAATTATAATAAGCGCTATAATGGATTTCAAAGCTAAACGTCGTTTGATGTTAGCAGCACCTCTGCAGCCACAGCTAGAGCAAATACAATTCTCTAGTCTATGTACATAGAGTTTAGGGTTGTCACGATACCAGAATCTGGACATCGATACCGATACCTAATGTAGTATCATAATTCTATGTACCAAAACGACACATACATTTGTTCCTGGGTGTTTTTTTATTGAAACACTGAACAAAGTGTGAACATCGTCCTATACAATAAACTAACACCCTATAATTACACATCTGGAAGATTCTTTGTCTGCTTAAAAATTCAGGTCCACCATAATATTTTCTATTTAATCAAACGTATTCATGTGTTAGGTTAGTTTTTATTTCTGTATTCATTACACGGCTTTGAGAAAATTTAAAAAGTTCTGAACCTGTTGAGTTATTTCACCTTTTTAACTGATTTAATTGTTAAATAATTACAGCGAATCCATATATACAGTCGGTCTCCTCGTTCCACGAATACGTTATAGTCAGATTAAATATTGGTGATTAAAATAGGCTGCAAGTCATGTGTATGTGAGAGAGAAGACCATTACTTTCATATTTAAAAGCACGGATATACTGCGTCATTTAAAAACTTCACAAATAATCGATCCATCCACAATTGCTTGTCTTTTAATTTATATGTTTAACATATTGTGGCAGGAGCAATGTTAGTAAATTTGCCAGTAGTTATTCTGTCTATAAGCACTTCTAAACATTTTAAATAGTAATATTTTACCCAATTGTTATACCACATTAATTGTAACGATATAAAGTGCTATGTGCTTAAAACATAAGAGTAATTAGCTCATCTGTGCTGCCAAAACTGTTAACCTGTCAACAAAACTCTTCATTATTTGCTTAAAAACAATTCCAAATGTAGCTTAACTATACTAAACTTTCTAGCCATGGTGCGCTCGAACCAGTGCGTCGCTAAAGCGAGTCAAATGAGTATGCGTAATTTGATTCATCTATCCAGAATCGATTCAGTTCAGAATCAACTATTACAGAATCGAATCGTTTGCTTGGTCATAGAATTGAAAAATCATTGAAATTTTGATGCCTCGTGTAACCCAGTTTAGCAGTTGCTAGTACATACTTGGCCTGAGCAGCAGCAAGCGTGGGGTGCTGGGTGCTGATGTGAGCCTGGGCACTGGGAGCCGATTTGAAGGCCATTGGACAGTGCGGGCACTTGTGAAACACCTCGCAGTGAGCAGTCTGAATGTGAGACTTGATGGAGTTCAGGCCACCAAACACCACCTGACAGCTGGAACATCTGTAAGAGAAACATTTGGTTTAATCTGCTTTCCTTCAAATGTGTTAACAGTAGGGTTCCACCAGGGAAACAACGCAGGAATATTATAGTCAAGGCTTCAAGAAAATGATCAAGAATATTTAAAAAGCACTGAGAAAAATCCTAAATGATCTTTATTATAAAGATAAACGTTCAGACCTGTAGCCGATACGCCTGGCAAAGTGAAGACAGGCCTCTTCAAGATGAGTCTGAAAACTGGCCTGCCGGGCAATGCCACCGCACTCGGGACACACATGGGGGGCACGGTGCTTATGGATTCTCTGGTGAGCTGATACACTGCACCCATTAGGCAACATCATTGGTGGGGAGCAAATTGTACAAGTCTGTAACAAAGATGGAAAAGCAGATTAAAACAATAAAAAAAGTCATTGCACTTCCCAGTCACACTATTATGACCATAATATCCTTCAAATTAACTGCCGTGCGCAGCGCACACTGACTCGGTAGGGTTCTGGAAGGTTGTCGTGGCTATCCAGAGCCATGCTGACTGCAGTGCATCTCACAGCTGCTGGAGGTGGTGAACACAATGATCGAGGGGGTCCGACAGATACTCAATTAGAGCCAGGATAGTACTTGGAGATGCTTTTGTTATTGCATTGTCTTGCTGGAAGATCCCATTAGGTAGTGCCTAAAATATTCACCAAGCCAGCACACAAAATGTGACTCCCTTCATGTGCTTGCAGCCATTGAAAGGAAGCATCTTTGCTGCAGTTAATATGAGCCAAATAATATAATACATATTAACAGTGCTACTTACAGAATTGGGCGTGGCTCTGATTTGCTGGAAATGCGCCACCAATTCGGCCTTGTTCGCAAACTGAACCTGGCATTCTGGGCATTTGAAGTTGTTGTACTGAAGAACCTCACCCTTCTTGCAGGGAAGGGGCATGAGGACATGAGGACTGTGCGGCCCACGGCGAGCTGGGCTAGGTTGGGAAGCAACTGGAGCTTGTGAGGGGGAGTCTTTGACGGGGCTGGAGGTGGAGGGGATAGTCGGGGTTCCTGATTGGGTAGAGGGGGTCGATACAGTTGTTGAAGAGACTGGAGGGGAGAGCATACCTATAAACAACAAAGAGACATGTTTAATTGAATCTTTATCAATGTACATTGTGTATCTAAATATATTATTATATCATCTGATTCAATATGTACCCATGTGCACTTCAACAGTGTAATATTACGAGAGCTGTGTCAGAAAAAGGGCATCCTGAGTAAAAGTTGTCCAGAACAGACAGACATGGTGACCTTCTTTTTTTGTTTAAGCTTGTAAAAATATAGTAAATATTAAATCTATTCACTATTGGGGCAACGATTTGAATAGGGGATTCATTTAAGATGAATTGATATTCACTTTATACAGCAGAGGACTTGAATACAGGACTGTTCATGCCATACATAACACAATTAAGTGTATGAAATGGCTTTAAAAACGTAACTAATTAAACAGCAGAGGACACTGGCGCAATATTTTTTGGCATAGTTTGTAGTTAATGTTGTTTAAAAAATATCAGGAAAACTCAGGAAATAATGAGTCTAAATTATCTATTATTTGCCAAACATGGACAGATTTTGGACCATTTTTAATTATCAAGTAAAACAAAAATACAAAATTAAGAAATAAATAAGGCAAGTACTAGCTACACACCAATTGGAGTAGTGTCCTGTTGGCCGATCATCTGCTCCACAGTAACTGGTCTCATAACCAGATGTGAACACTGCATAACAAGCCCTCTCTCCTTGTGCTCTCTAGCATGCAGCAGCAGACTGCACTTGTTGAAGAAAGCCAGACGCTTCGCACAGTGGTTGCAAGTCACCTCGATCCTTAGTGACCTCCTATCATAGTGACGAGCCAGGCTACGCTCCAGAGCGAAGGAATCGCCACACTCTAGGCAGCGATAACCAGTGGCCGGGATGGGGAGCCCCCACTCCGCTGGAGGCGGGATGGAGAGGTCCGGGCGGTAGCTAGGAAGCAAGTTCTTGCTGTTAAGGATCTTGTTGAAGGCTTCCACTAGGCTTGACTGGCTCCGGGATATAACGGCTCCTGTACTGTTGACGATCGAGGCTGGCTTCGACGGTACTTGTACATTAGGCGTGGCTCCGTTGGTTGCCCTGCCGGCCGCGGTACGCACGCTGATGCCGCCGACTGTCGGAGTGGCTGGAAGGTTGGCAGCTTTCGTGATGTTCACGGCGGTGGCGGAGACCTTGGTTTTGTCTGATGGGGCAGATGTTTTGTTCTGAGCTTTGCTTGCGGCAGCCAGCATGGCGCTGCTTGCTTCCAAGGTGGCTACAGGCAGCGTCGATCCTTTTACCATTCGGCCAGCTGTGGGATCTGCTTTTTGGGTTTTGTTAGCTGTGACAGTCTGCACTTTTGTACCGTCTGGTCCTTTGCCTGCCACACGAGTAACAGTCCGGGTGATGCTTCCTGTAGAGGTTTTAATGGTCTTTATTCGAACTTTAAGAGGTCTGGAGGGTGCGCTTCCATCGGGTGTGGTTTCAGGACCACTGTTCGATGCACTGTTAGGAATTTTAGGGGACTGGGTAGACTCACTTTCGTCATCCACTTCCATATTTTCTTCCTTTTTTTGCCTGTTGTCCTGACTTGTTTCTGCTGCATCCTCATTACCGTCATTAACTCCTTTGGCCACCTCCATCTCCTCCTCTTCTTCCTTAGGTTCTCGGAGGCTCGTCGGTGGGGGAGCAGACACAGCTGAACTGGCAGACTTCTTAGAAGCCACAAGCATTGTTCCTGAAGTCTTGGGGGTGTCAGGCTCTGGACTTTCCGGTGAGTCACGCTCATCAATGACATGCTCTGTGTTTTGATCTTCTGTCTGTGGGCTTTTACCGGCTTTGGCCTGAATAGGTGACGAAAGCCACTTCTGTGATTGTGGAGATGTCGGAGAAGCCGACGGAATATCCCCTGGTTTGGGATAAGCGACTGACAATGCAGGCGCCGAGTGAGGGAGCGACAGGGGTTCTGAACTCTCCGTGGACTTACGTCTACGTGGACGTTTTGGGGAGGTGGGAGAGCCGGGACTTTCTTGAATAATCAGAGACCCTCCAGAATCTGGATCTGAATCTTCCTCCTCCGAGTCCGATTCATTGAGGCGTGGAGTTCCGTTAAATGGCTCTGTCAGACTTGTAGCTAGTGGTGATGAGGCAACAGCTCCTGAAACACGGGAACCGACCGACGGAGATGTCGATGAAGGTGGAGCTGTGGATGGATTTGAGAGGTAAGGTTTCGGAGAGGGGAAAAAAGTTGTCGCCACTCCGCTCGTGCCTCCAGGAATGGCAGCAACTTTCGCCTTGTCAGATGCATCCAAACCTGCTTCTTGTTGCGTGTGCTGCTGTTGCAAGAGCTGCATTTTCCTGGCCCTGCCAACAGGGTCTCCGGAACCTTGTGCCATCAGAGGCTTTAGCTTGTTAAAGATGTTGCCACTTTGTTTTGATGTGTTTGCAGGTCCAAGCCCTGACCCTGTGGGCTCTGGGCTCACTTTGGAGCCACACAAAGGCCACTGATCTCCATTTGGTTGACCTCGAGACTGCGACACATGAGTTGACCCACTTGAGGATACAAATCCATTATGGTTGAGTGGTTCTGACCCCGGTACATCACCCGTCTCAAAATTTTCAGTACGGACCCGGTTCTTTACAATTACACTGACAATCGAGGGGTCACTCTGTGGATCTGCTGCTGGACTGGAAGCTCTAAGGGCTGAACTTCCTCCGACTGAGCTCTCGCTCGGTTTCGTAAGAGACCCGCTGCCTGATCCCTGGTGCCCCTCGACCTCTTCGGGTGCTGACTGGATGGCCTCTTTTGCATCAATATCAGGAATGTCAAATGCAGCCAACAAGTCATCAAAATCGGGGGTCTTCATGTCCCCCATGCCGGGACAATGGACTCAGCCCTGTAGAGCAACCAGACAAAAAGGCATATTTGTAGATTAAATTACTACACATTGTGTGCATTTTTTCTTTCCTGCTTCCCTACTGCTGTAACAAGTTAATTTCCCCAAGGAGATCAATAAACTCTTATCTTAAACACTTACATATATGATGTATTTGCATGACTGGATGCAAAAGGTCAGCTAGAGTAGTGTTAGGAGTTCTGTATCAGATCAGTAAATGCCAGTATTCAAAGGGGTTTCATATCATAACCTACTAGAAAAAGCTGTGAAAAAGAGACTAGGACATTTATAGTAGGAATACAATGTGTTCAGTGTTTCATATAAATGTCACATACATATGTCATATGATTTCAAATGGTAGGGCATTCTGTTGCTAGTTAATGTATTCCACACAGACCGTCCACTGGGTGTTGGCCTTTAGTTTGCATCTGAACCTGAAATACAGTCAAAGTGCCAAATAGCTTAACCACAATAATTGGGAGACTGACAGTGTTTGGTTTTGAGGTAACATCTGACTAGAGATTATTAAAGGTCTGGGTTTTTCAATGTCAGTTATGTAGACCGTGTGCTTGGCAATTTGTCTATTTGCTTTGTGCACAGCATTTCAGGTTGAGTTGAACCTGATGCACATCTGAACAGCATTAAGCAGAAAAAAATTAAGAAGATTTGTGAATTAAAAATAATAAACTCAGCGCACTAAAGGCGCACTGCCCAGCAGAATTTTACGGTTCCTTGTCTTCCAATGACAAATTAAACACTTGTGTTTGAAGCAGCTTGAAACCCTGCAGGGCAGTGGGGGCCCTAGGACTGGCCTCAGGATGCCCGAATAGCCAATGTAGTTACTTATTTTGGCTGCTCCCATTCGGTTACCACAGCGGATCATGGTCCGCATCACCGGATGTTCTTCCTGACTCAAACCTCCTATTTCATCCGGGCTTGGGAACGGCACTTAGTGGCCAGGTACCTAATGGACAATTCTGTGTCTCCAATTCACCTAGTGGCATATTTTGGACATTGGGAAAACATGGACCGTCCCACCTGGGAATCAAACACTCATCTTCTTTCTGTGAGGCGACAATGCAACCCACTATGCCACCAAGCTGCATAGCAAAAAGAAACAAATGCACAGAGCCCATTTTCATTTTGTTTGCCCCACACTAAAAATAAACCCAATCTCATTTGCTAGTGCAATATTCGTGAAAAGGACAGACTATAGTGAAACGACAGCAATGGTCGAGGTTTGATTATGCTGCTAAAACATACCGGCCTTATGTGCCTTGTTAAATCTAAGAAGAAAAATATATAACCCATGCAAAACACCGCATCTAAGATTGAGCTCATTAATCTGGCTACTGTAGTTTTACACCAATGTGTAAAACACTGTACGGAACACCGTGCTCCTATTTATGATGAGTTTAGCCTATCCCGGCTAAACGGGATAACACAAAGCAGGCTTCAAACGCAAACGTTTTGCCAGAGTGTATTTGCAACCTGCGATGAAATTCGACTGCCTTAAAGTCAAATATAAAGAAATAAGTCGTACCGTATCAGACATGCACTTTATTATGAATATCTCTTAGAAGCATTTGGATCAGTGCAAGACCCGTTGCTAGCTCTGCGGTTAGCTGATGCACCGCACTCCTGTCTAACTGCGAATATTGCCCATTTATGTTAAATATTCAATGCCAAACAGCTAACTGTATATCATCAACAACTACACATTCGACCTCATTTTACCCATTCGCAATGGTACTGTGTGCTTAGCTAATTCGCTATGTGTGATATGGTACTGCATCCGTCCGATGCTAGTTAGCATTAGCAGGCTAAAGTTTATTTCAGGCTGTGCTCCTCCATGACGACTAGGCTCAGCTCGCTGGGCAACCCGTGTGCCGAGAGGGGTCATTTAAACGAAGGCCAGCGCACGCTAATGCAACATCTGCTTAGCTGGAAATGCAGTTTTTCGGACGGTAAAGCATGCAGTGTGATTTATATGATGGACGCGATCGACCAGAACGCGCAAATTGTGCGGGCCTTCGCTAGCAACCAGTTATTTGTTTACCTGATTTGTGAGATTCCCGACTCTTCTCGCTCCAGTTCAAGCGCCTTTACTTCGCCGTCATCAGTCGGCTACGGCCAGGTCCAGACAGATAACAATACTGCGCTGTAACGTACGACAGACACGCCAGTTCTACATTTGAACAAAATGCCTCGTCTCTGCTTTTAAAACATCGGTAATACATTAGATCCGTTACAATTCTCCAGTAGCGTGAATCATTTGTTTACAGCGTGACATTATTTTTGTCCCCTGTCAGGATCTCCAGTTCGGTGTTCCCTAGTGCTGCTAGGGATGGGCGATACCACTCGTATGCTCATCGATTAGATACCGAGTAATCCCAGTAAAACATTAAAATACAGTTAAAAGTGTATTATACATTTGTTGATTTAAATATTCGTCGTTTAAAACAATTTTCGGCTAACGCTGGTAATCTGCGATTCAAATATACAACATTACTAAACACCAAAATCAGATGTTTTATATAGGAGGGAATTTAAACCATCAAAGATAAATACTGTGATTGAAAAAAAAAATGATGGAAAGAAATCTGTTTAATATAGCAAAATATAGGCAGACTTGTTTGCTTCCAGGTGGGGCGGTGGGTGTCCCAGTTTCCTCCCACAGTCCAAAAACATGCATCCAGGTTCATTAGAGACACTGAATTGTTTGTTTCTTTGTTTGTTGGGATTTTAACATCATGTTTTACACTTTGGCTATATCCACCACAGTTATTATCACTAAATAATCTGCCTATATATATATA
>JAYDZG010000015.1:6804020-6815041 GCA_034509265.1 Microcambeva bendego | reverse complement strand
TGCACTGGTGTGCTAGAGGAAAATTCAGCTTTGTCCCTTGTCAGCATGTCTTACTGGGGGATGTACAAAAATGTAAGAGCTTTGAGGTAAAACAAACACTTATAATGAATGTCATTATTTGTGAGATTGCAGTAGGAAAAGATGTATACAACTTTTCGATACAACCCCACACGTTCACTTGCCCCAACCATTTTTGGCCCCATTGACTTCCATTTAGTAGTACAGTGAACAGTGTTTCATTGATATATGGCTCATGCATCAAGGCTCATTAATGCTCGTGGGGAGCAAAGGCAGCCTGCATGGTCCGATCCAACAGATGCAGCCACTGTAGCTCAAATGTAATGTAGGGTTTTATAGAAAGGTGTCAGACTACACAGTACATCATAGAAAAAAATGAGCCCATTATGCTTGTTTTGTTCTAGTCTTTTTTCTGTTTTTACTGCATTATTTTTATTCGCAGCTTATGCTTATTAGTTCTAGTGATCAGTTATGGTCTCAATAGACTAGGGAAGTGGCAGTCAAAAAAGGTAGATCTAGGTATTGCTGAAAAGTTACAAATTAAAAGAAAGGGAAAAGCTGTGTTGATGTAACTCACGAATGAGAAGAATATGGTTATGTATATTCTCTTTAGTAGTACAGTACATCAAATGCAATATTTATTTACATTACATATCTATTTCTTTGTTAATTTTACTGTTTATTGTGTGTGCATGTTCAGCACTTTTTTATGACCTTTGTTTTTTTTTCCCAGGGGGTGCAAAAAATTACAAAAACACAAACACATTTTACATACCAGTGATTCCTCTTTTAGTTGATGAAACTGAGGTTTTACTGTATATATAATAATTTGATAAACAAATAGAACAAAGGCATACAGGCACAAACGATAAAGCCTTTTATAGAGTAAACTGTATTTACTCTGCATACATTTTTTATGGTTGTTTGATTGTATTAAGCATTTTCTCGGGTGCTGAAAGGTTATTATTTATGCCTCAGGATATTAGTTCATGTTTTCTAGCTTATTCATAACATTGCCACATTATGATGCTGCCTGCACAATATTATAATGATTCATACAGTGCCTTGAAAATACAATTGCCCTATTTATGAATGCATCTTTTATTGCATACTTCTGAATAGCGTCAGACCTTCAAAGGAAATGTGAGGATTCACCCAGCAAACAAGTAAAAAACAAACCCAACACACTGTGTAAAACGGGCTTATTAATTATACCACGAATGGGTGGAATGGTGGTAGTACTGTCATCTGACAGCAAGAAGGTCGTGGGTGGTTTGATCCCCAGCCGGGGCGGTCCGGGGCCTTTTTGTGTGGAGTTGCATGTTCTCCCTGTGTTAGTGTGGGTTTCCTTTGGGAGCTTTAGTTTTCGTCCACAGTAAAAAAAAACATGCAGCCAGGTTAACTGAATTGTCCTATTGGTACTTAGCCACCAGAATATGTATAAACCGGTGCATCTTAGTTTCAGCCAAGCCTGAATAAATATGGCAGGTTGTGTCAGGAAGGGCATTCGGCATAAAAACTATGCCAAATCATTAATGTGGATCACAGTCTGCTGTGCCGACCCCTAACTAGAGCAGCTGAAAAAGAAGAAAATTCTAGCACAAAGTAAATCCAGTGTTTTATTATGAGATCATGATAACAGTCATGTGTGGTTTTTATTTATTTGTTTTCATGCCCTCTGGTCTCAAGTTGTTTTTGATTTGTCCTGTTTTCACTCAGCTATTTCTCATTTGTCTCAGTTTATTCCTTAATGTGAATAAATGTGAATTTAAGATTGTGTTTCAGTTCCTGTCTGAGTTCATGTATTTGTGAGAAACTTCACTTGACTATTTTTCCTGTTAGCTTAGCATAGCCATTAGCTTAGGGGTTCCTTCTCAAATCAAATTTCTTTTGAAAAATTCCACCCAAATTATCTCTTTAATCATGTCGTATCACTGTCATACCCTCCACTGGAGCGAAAAGAGCCACTTTTGACTAAAAGGGCCTGTCATGGTATGGGGTGTGTCAAAGCCCTTGGCTAACGTCATTGAAACTTCAGTGATCGAAGCTTTAATGCAGAACAGTATATTGAGATATTGGAGCAGCATGTGCTGCCTTCAAGTCATCATATTTTCCAGGGATGCATTTTTATAATGCAAAAACCACATGCTGCACACATTAAGGCATGGCTGAGGAAGAAGATGGTACAGATACTGCACTGACCTGATTTGTCTCTAATAGAGAATGAGAGGAGAATTGCTACACATATTAAGGAATGATTGCAGGAAAATGGGAGACATTGGAAGACATTTTGGTTCTGAGGATACCAAGTGATTTAGTGTTTTAGTGTGCTAAAAAGGAATGGCAACATTACAAAGTAGTAAATGCATCACTGTTTTTTGGAATGTGTTGCAGGCCTGAAATGTATGAATGGATAAAGGAATAAAGGAAATGTAGTCGAGATGACAAACAGTATATCTGTTTCTTACTGTCTGCAAAAAAAAGAAAAGTCAAAAGAAAAGACTCAATTTTGAGAGACTTATTTCCCATGCTGTCACAACTTTTTCTGATTTGTGGCTGTACATTAAAATCTACTTTCTCTGCATGAAATATTACAGTCTTACATGGCAGACTCTGTGAGACATTTTCTTTTACTTAAAAATCCCCCACATTTACAACATGCTGACTTCCTTTCACTGAACATCATCTATTCAAGCCCGCATTGTGAAAATAATTGTCATTGAGGGCTATTCAGGCTTAAAGACTGATTGATCTAAACATCATGACGTACATAACTACCAAAATGCATGCTGATGGCTGTAATTTGCACAGCTTGCTTTGTGCAGCTGGACGCACAAGCTCCAAATGGTAAAAGCATTTTTTTTTTGCAGCTAGTATGGATCAGTCTCATTTTAACAGCCTAATTTTGACAGTATTAGTGCTAGCTTTTGTTATCGGTCTCAAATATGGATCGGTTCAGTCCTTTTATATTCACCTCTGAGTCACTGAATACACAGTGGAGAGGAAAGATGGGAAGAGGGCTCGACCAAACATATTCTGTAACCTTCCGGGCATGTTTTTGAAACACCTGTCAGACTTTTGAAAGCTTGGAAGGTTACACAGATGCACTGGGCTAGGCGTAGCAGTCAGAAAGAGTGTGATTTCAGTAGCATGCCATCGAGGGTGCATGGTGCTGTTACCCCCTGGTGGGCTTTACACTCTGAGTAATTAGTGCACCATTCTGGGGAGAAAAACAAGTCCTCAGACATCGCTTTGTGTGCTACATGTGCACTTGCAATTAGCGGTGCAATTATAAGAGATTGAGGTCTAGCCACTTAATAGTTTAGCTTTACCGTAAACCTTTTTGTCGAAAGTCAGCAGTGTCTGTGCATTCCATTATAGATCATCCCATGTACTAAACACACACAGACGGTCATAGTGACTAAGTACAGGTAATCATAACATTAATAATAATAAATGTTAGACATAACGAGTATTTAAGCACATTCATTTTAAGGGTAATGTGTTTTGGTGGGATATATGGGGTTTAAACTATAAAACTAGGCATATATTTATAGGCATTTGTTTGACTGTATCAAAAAGTATTGTTTTTTTCCGATTCATGGCTGCTTTTGGAATGTAACCCACGTTGATTGTAATTTGTATAAATGGATTAAGCATCTGATTTCCAGATTGTGTACACTATTTACATAGTGTTTAAATGAAGAAGTTGGAAAGCTAAATTAATGTCTAATGTCCTACCCCATCGCCTCTTAGAGTAAAGTTCAAGAATTCAGGAGTTCAATACCAGGGTGCAACAAGACAATACAGTACACAATGCCGGAGACAATGCTAAAGACAATTGTTGGTCAGTACATGAAATGGAGTAAATGAGACAGTAGGTGAGACTGAGAACCATAATTTTATTTAAATTACCATCATAGGGTTTTTCAGAGGTGGAAAGTAACAAGTAATTGTTTTTTTGTTGTACTTTTTAGAGTAGAATTTGATATTGTGTTGTTTTATTTTTACTTCAGTGAGTTTTTTGTTAAGAATTGTAATTCATTATATTTTAAATAGCATCCATTACTGAGTAAAAAAATGTGGGTAATTTCTATCCGTGTGAGATTCCGCATTGTTTTGCTGGAACATCACATCCAACCATGGCAAGACAGTATGAATGAATGGGTGTATGTGATCTTCAAGGATAGATTCATACCCAAATCAGTTGAGAGTACTTTCCATATGATGGATGGACCCAGTGATTTTAACAATTCACTGCAAGATATTGTGACGGGTCTCGCGGAAGTGCAAACCTCTAGTTCAAACCAACCACAATGCACGAATCAAGCGGACTACAAAATGCACCCCAAACGAACTGAAATGTTTGTTTCGATTTTGGGGCCGTTTGGAGTTTTTTGGGGTTCTTTTGATGTGTTCACATATGCATAGAGAACCATGACTCAGCAGTCTGAGTCCACTTCAGATGCTGAAACGGTCTCCTAGATACAGATTAGTGTGGTTTACCTCTCATATCAATGTCGCTCTACACTTTCCACACAGCTTATTCACCATGGTGCCATTTGTCCACTTATGATACTTTCGCCACAGCAGCAAATAAACAGTTCACAGTCAATTTTCATTCATTGGCTCCTTTTACCCATGACTGCAATGAGGGATGTGTGCAGACAGCCCATCAAACACCTTGTATACTCACTGAACCAGCTCATAAAACCTGACCATCATGACCTACGCCCTGCCACCATCAATGTAGTAATGTGACTCAACATTGTATTTCAAAAACTTTCTCTTAATGAACTTCTCCAAAATGTACTGAGATGGTGAAAGTACTGGCTGTAAATGAGAAGAAAAGCACCAATTTACAATCAAGTAGGCCAATTAGTCTCCAACAATTGGTTAAATATCAATGTAGTTTGTTAATTAATGGAAAATCAAAATGTTCTCATTAGTTAAGCGGACATTAATCATTTAATGTACAATGCTGCATTGACTATTGTCATCAAGCCCTTTTGGTAATTTTTAGCTCTACGGCATTAAATAAAAAACTATTATATTTTTTCCCAGCTGTATTAACACACTCAGTCTTCCAACATTTATGTGACATAAAAAGAGATTCGATTTAATAAAGAAAGAAAATTACTGCTAATGCAGGGTTAAAAAACTAACACGTCCATTTTTTTTTCATTTTTTAAATTGGAATATTAATTCCCCCAATTTCACTCCTATTATAGTCGAATCCAATTACCTGGTTGCATTTTGCCTCCTCTACAGTGCCTTTGAAAAGTATTCACCCCCTTGGCTTTTTACCTATTTTGTTACATTACAACCTGTGTTTACATGTTTTTTTTAATCTGAGTTGTATGTGATGCAGCTTCACAAAATAAGTTGTCTAAGTTGGTGAAGTGAAATGAGAAAAAAATATATAAATATATAAAAAATGTAGAAATATAATATGGAAATTGGCATGTGCATATGTATTCACCCCCTTTGCTATGAAGCCCTTAAAAAGTTCTGGTGCGACCAATTAAATTCATAAGTCACATGCTTAGTGAAATGAAGTCCATCTGTATAATGTAAAAGCTGGATTTACAGGAAGGGTAAAAGCACTCATAGTTGGACAAAAAGGATTTTAATAAACTATTTATTCCGGGTTTGTAGCAGAACTATCCGTAAAATACAAATGTAAGGTTGTCTCCCACTAGCTACAAATAAATAAAATTATAGTTTAAGTGGCCCATTCAGTCTGTTCATGAACCCAATAGATGTAGTATAGTAAAACAAAAAAAACATTGTTAATACCAGTAAGTGTAGATACCACGTTATAGTTTTTTCTTCAAATTAAACATTTGAAGTGCTGTTTTATCGTAAATTTCATTTGTGTTATACAGTATGTCATGTTTAATTACCTAAAATTATTCACAAGAAAACCCAGAACAAAGAAAATCAGGAAAATTACATTGCAGCTTTTGATGGTGTTTTGTAATTCAAAGGCTATAAGGGTTCAAGGACTCGAAGACAATAATTTCATTACAAACTGGCAGTCAGGTGATGATTCAATAAAAAATGATTAATGCACTCTTAGAAGTGATCTTTATTTACTTTATTTAAATATAAGTGTTAAGATATTATTTATAAATATATTTGTTTGTGTCCCTTTAACTGAAAAATTGTGGGAGGCATAGTGGGACTGTTGCCTCACAGCAAGAAGGTTCTGGGTTCGATCACCAAACATGGTGGGCAGTTTGCATGTTCTCCCAGTGTCTGTGTGGGTTTACTCTGGGTGCTCCAGTTGCCTCCTACAGTCCAAAAACATGCAAGTGAGGTGAATTGGAAATACTAAATTGCCAATGGTATTGTTTAATATTAACTTGTGTACTGATGATGCTTGTGTAATGAATAAGCACTGTGGGTATGTCCTGAATGTAACCATAAGTGTTTCTTTGTGCCTTGCGGCCATTGAAAAGCTGGGATAGGCTCCGGCAGTGACAGTGATTGGACACACAGTTAAGAGAGCGAGTGAGATGAATGTAATCTGTTCATGAGCTAAATCTGATTGCTAGCTATGTAGCAAGACTATTCACCAAATACATAATAAGGTGACCTCTGAGAAGCTAAAAATAAAGAGAATTACAGGCCTTTCACTAGAACTGTAGATGAACCTAATGAATGCACTATGCAAGATTGTCATTAAGTACCTGATTGTTTTAACAGTGTATGTAATTTGAATCAGCTTTCAGATCTAATTATTTGTTAATTCAAAAAGAATAATATGTCCTGTTTTATCTTAAATTCCCTTCGTGTATTATTTTGTGTTTAATTACATAAGACTACTCATAAGAAAATACCAGAACAAAGAAAATAAAAAACGAATTGACACATTTTATATTGTAATGTTGTAATTACAACATTTTTAAGTTTCCAGAAAGGGTGTTGCATTGTTACTTCACAGCAAGAAGGTCTTGGGTTTGATCCACAGGTGGGGTAGCCTTCATGTGTGCCGTTTGCATGTTCTCTCTGTGTCTGTGTGGGTACATAGCCACTATGATGCATGAACTAGTGCAGCAGTGTAGTTCTGGTCCCAAGACCAGATAAATAATAGAAAATGAAATAATTTTTTCTAAAAGGTGCTAAACACCATCATGCCACATTAAACTAAATTGCTTCACTTGTATTTTTCCCAGCATTGTACCTTTTTAATGCCATCAGCAATTTTTTTTTTTGTGCGTGTAGCAACTATGCATCACTGCTTTGACATCTTCATCATCATATTAAAATCTTCTTCCTCTTAAAGCCTTTTTGAGCGGCTCAACAGTTAATGCTACATCCAGACATGACCCATTACTGCTCTTCCAGCCTTCACCGTTTCCAACAAAAACATAAAAGTGCAAATTTTTGGTGGAGCAGCAGGAATTTCCCTGATTTGAATCTTGCCATTGCCACTTGTTGGCTGGGTGCCACACTAGCCACTAGGATGCACAAACCAGTGCATGTTAGTTATGTTCCCAAGCCCGGATAAATAGGAGTATTGTGTCAAGAACGATATCTGGCATGAAAACCATGTCATATGAACAAGATAATATTCCTTTATTGATCTCCATGAGAAAAAATCTGGTAATGTGGACCACGATCCACTGTGGCGACCCCTAACAAGAGCAGCCGAAAGGATTCACTTTTGTGATTTTTGGTGACAATATGTAGTGAAAATTAATCATGCACTTTTGTGTCCTTATTTCCCATAAATCTAGGCCCAGGAGATGTCCCTGTGCTGCTGCAAAGTGCAGATTACACTTGGAATGTAGTTCTATTAACATGAATCAATAATAATTACTGTATAAAACCTAAAGAGGTCATTGCACAAATGTTAAATGATTAGTAAGCTGCTGTAAACTCTTTTGTCCTTTACTTGCTATTATCCCAAAAGAAAACAATGTTTAGAGTTTATATAATGAATTATTGCTGAGGCAGGTTGGATGCAAATGCAGGTTTGATTGAAGTATTTGCAAGTTCAACGCAAATACATTAAAGGTCAGAATCCAAAAATCATAGTCAAGGACACAACTACACTCATATAATCTACAAACTGACCTAACTAGGAAAATGTTAGGTGATTAACAGACAGAAAACTGGTAAAAAGCTTACATTCAAAGGCAAAAACCTGACTTCAGAGACTAAGACTGGGTGGGAAGGGGATACTGCAACATGTTTTCAGATGCAAATGTTCAGTCTCCAGTGTAAAGTAATAAAATTGTGGTTATGGGTGTTTTGGTAGATTATTTATGGTCAACATGGCATAATTATTTCATACATCCACATGAATTCTAGGTATATTAAAGCTACAAATCATTACGATTGGTCTATTAGATTACTAAATCAATAATACAATGCTGAACAGATAGTGCTGACAAATGCAGTTGTACAAAATGCAAACCCAGGCAGTGCCTAGAGACCATAACCACACATCCTTTAACATTTAATGATCTGTGAGAAGCACGATTTCGGGAATCTGTGAGGTTTAAAAACAATTTTATCATGAAAATCCCCATTATGAATGAGTGGATTAATTTTTAATAGTATTTTTAGTATTTAAACTTAACTACAACTGGAAAGAAGGTTTCAGGAAGATTATATTTTTATTAACATGCAAGCAAAGTATAGTGGTACCTTGCAACTCATCATTAATTTGAATTTGAATGTTGAGTTTCAAGGTATTTTTTTTTCACCCATAAGGATGTACGGGAAACCAGTTCCATGGTCCCGTGGAATTGCACACATTTTAGCATGGCTTAAAATATAATATAATTATAAATATGGCTTATAATGGCCTACAGGTGCTGGTCATAAAATTAGAATATCATGAAAAAGTTTATTTATTTCAGTAATTCCATTCAAAAAGGGAAACTTGCATATTATAAACATTCATTACACACAGACTGATATATTTCAAATGTTTATTTCCTTTAATTTTGATGATTATAACATACAACTAATGAAAATCCCAAATTCTCAGAAAATTAGAATATTACTTAAGACCAATACAAAAAAAAGATTTTTAGAAATGTTGGCCAACTGAAAAGTATGAACATGAAAAGTATGAGCATGTGCAGCACTCAATATTTAGATATTGGATTACTGCAGCAATGCGGCAGTCAATAAGTCTGTGACACTGCTCAGGTGTTATGAGAGCCCAGGTAGATCTGATAGAGGCCTTCAGCTCTTCTGAATTGTTATGTTGGGCATATAACATCTTCCTCTTCACAATATTCAATTCTAGTCTATTGAGAGACAATTTAAAGGCCTTTGCAGGTGTTTTGAGTTAATTAACTGATTAGAGTGAGGCACCAGGTGTCTTCAGTAGTGAACCTTTTCACAATATTCTTATTTTCTGAGATACTGAATTTGGGATTTTCATTAGTTGTGAAATTTGAAATATATCAGTCTGTGTGTAAAGAATGAATATAAGTTTCCCTTTTTGAATAGAATTACTGACATAAATCAACTTTTTCATGACATTTAGGACGAGCAACTGTATATCCAAAGACACATATTCACTACAATCACTGAAATACAGTTAAAATAGTTTAATAACAATAGAACAAGAAAGACTTGGGTTTGATCCCCATGTGAGACAGTCTAAGTCTTTTCTTTGTGGGTTTGCTCCCGGTGCTCCAGTTTTTTCCCAAAAAGTTAAAATGTATATAACAAAATTACATTGTTTTTAGTAATTTTGCCTTAAACATGTAATACAAATTGTCATGAAATATACATAAGAAATGCGAAGGATATTAGTTAATTACATTAATTTCGGGGGGTTGCATTGAACCAATGTTGGTTCAGTTCCAAGGGAAAATTCCACAACTTAAAGTCTTCAAATCCTAAACCACAAATTAATGGGTGTTCACTTTACCTATATCACATTTCACAAAAAAATATATAAATCCATGCCGGTCACAATCCATGCAGCCCGATTCCCTCAGATTCATTTTACACTGCACATCAGCACACACACTTTGATCGCTCTCAACTTGTTAACACTCACATGAGGAAAATATGGTTTGTGGTTTTTGTATCTATGCTCCCTGACATGTAGTTAGACGAAAACGTTTGCAGCTATACTGTTACTGTATACTGAATTCTCATTCAGTGGATGGAAACTTTTAAACAATTATGTAAAGTATATTTTGTAGGCATCCAGGGCAGTCAATCAAATGTCTACGACTCTGGCTCTGCTGATAAATCAGAACATGTAAGCTAGACAATCCATCTGTCCTTATCTCCCAAGTTAAATCTGCATAAAATAAATAATAAATCTATTTAATTAAAATGAGACTGTGGCATGTTTTGACTTTGATGTAAATTTATTCTACTTAATTGAGCTTTCATTTACTGTGGCGGGATGCAGCAATAAAGAAAATTGTAATATGTTTTTAAGTTTTTACCTGACTACACACACACACACACACACATACACAGACCTTTTGTAAAAAAAGCAATGTATTATAGCTGTTACCATTTGTTACCATTTATTACCATGCTTTCAACCCATTTTGACACATTTATATTTACTTTTTTAGCATTTAAAAACACCTTTATCCAAAAGAAACCTTACATGATAGTTACAGAATAGGGTCTTGCTCAAGGCCCCAACAACAAAAACCTGGCAAGGGTGGAATTTGAACCGGTGACCTTCAGCTTACTTGTCCAGTACACTAACCACTAGGCTACAACTGCCCTTTTAACTGCAGGTGTATGTTTAACATGCAATACCATGGCTATTTATATTTTATTTTGTGTAACAGCGTCCAGGTGGGGCATTGGGATTTTCCACTAGCACACCAGCGCTAAGTGTCTGAATTCCCCAATTCAAAACTGGTACTGGTCCCAAGTTCGGAAATATAGGGGTTTTGTCAGGAAAGGGCATATGGTGTAAAATCATGCCAAATCAATAATGCAGGCAACAATTCTCTGTAGTACCCCCCAAAATGGGAGCAACCCAAACGTATTAA
>JAYDZG010000015.1:6791510-6803920 GCA_034509265.1 Microcambeva bendego | reverse complement strand
GTGTAGTATTATGTCAACCGCATCTACAGTTGTCACAAGAAGTACATTGAGTTTTCCCGTCTCCTATATTGGTGTACGCTTTCAGGTACTGGTGGAGGGAATACTTACAGTTTAATGTAGTTGTAATACATTTGGGTATTGGATATGCACTATGTGGGCAAATGTTTGGGCACAGTCTCATTATATACTTCTAGCTTTGTGGTAACCTTTTGAAGAATGCCTTTAAATTGCTCCAGCATGCCTGGGCAAGATCCAAGTCATGGTTTAATGTTTTTTTTAATTATATTTATACTTGCACTTTGACTAGTGCGAATGTGAATCAGCTTTGTGTATGGACAGACACACCCTGAGACATCATTCACCATCTCTGTGAAGGTATTATCAATCAGCCAGTAGAGGTTGTAATTGCATTATTTATGAGAAAGACAGAGACCGTATACAGTTTAGTCCTGCACCTATATTAACAAGCCAATCTGTTTCATGTGGCACTCGGCCTCAGGTGGCAAGGCAGATCTGAGACTTGCAATGATGTACTTGGATCTCAACTCTGAGATTCAGTGTGTGCTTTCATTCATTCATTTACTGTAAGTTTTATCAGCATTTTATCCTATTTAGGCTTGCAGTGGGTCTAATTATTTTGGTGAAAGGAAGGAAAAAACTGTACTGTTTCCCTTAATCATGGGGTATATGCACACACTCATGAATTTACACACCCTTACAACTGGGGTAATTTGTATTTCCAATTACCCTGACTGCATGTCTTTGGAATGTTGTAGAAAACCCACGTAATTCAGGTAGTCACATGTGATAATCAAACCCAGGAGTGCTACCAATCGAGCCGGGTTTGTCATGGTATGAATTTTACACTTTTGTGATGGCAGCATTCATTTATGGGGCAGCTGTGGTGGTTTGAGAACTGGGCTTGTGATTGAAAGGTTGCCAGTTTGAATTCCAGAGCCGACAGGTTACGACTGAAGTGCCCTTGAGCAAGGCACCCAATCCCTAACTGTTCCATGGGCACCGTGGCTAGGGCTGCCCACTGCTCCGGGCATGGACTGGGTTAAAATGTGGACAAATTTCACTGTGTGTAAAGCACAAAGGTGAAAAAGAGTGTTCTAATGCAATGAAGTATATTGAGATCTTAGAGCAACATATGCTGCCTTTAAGATGTTATAATGAAAGGGGTTGCATGCCCCAAAAGGCTAAAAGGTTAAATGGTTAAAGGCCAACATTTTTGGTGTAGCATTTCCCCCTTTGATCAGTGCCACAGTGTTGACATTTCTGTCAATTGCAATTTCTATCATCTTCTCTGAAAGTATCTCTGCTCATTCCCAAAACCAGCCTCAAAATATTCCCTCCCAAAGGTGCTGGGTCTAGCCTGAAGGCTCATCCTCTGTCTCCAACAGCAGGCTTCCGTGGGCACCCTTATTAGTAGCTTAAAATACCTTTAGTTGTCTTTTCTCATTGTAAAGGAGCAGAGCTTCTATTTCAAGGCTCCTGCTCACTGATGTCCTCACCCAATCACTTGGAGTATTTCCTGCAACTTGCCTGAGAAAACCTATTTTAAAACGCAGCTTATGTCTGAGATCTGGTTCTTTCAGTCATTACCCAGAGATCATGACCACCAGGGAAGGTTGAGAGCTTAGATCTGGTAAATTTAAAAATTCCTCAATGGTCTTAACTCTGGGAATTTTTAAAGTTACAGTGTAATATGTAGCTAACAAAAGAGCAACATGCTCTACATTCTGCTCTTTTTCATTGTGCATAAAGCTTACATCTAAGCCAGCTTGGTCCTCCTCCATTTGGCCTTGGGTGATGCATCTGCAGTGAGAAGAATCCCCCATCGCCTCGTTATCTTCAGCTCAGCATCTCCTTGATTTATTCACTAGCTTCAACAGATGCCGCACAGGAGAAAGGACAAATAGAGGAAGAACAGAGTGAGAGAGGGCAGTGTAAAAGAGTTGTAAAGCACAAAGAACTAACAGCTGATATTTTAAGACGAAAGGGTAGATAGAGACGCCAACCTAAAGTGAGATGGATTGTAAGGAATAAAATGATTCTTGCTGTCTTTCTGTCTACACAGGCAGCTATTTAGGTAGAATATACTAAGCTACTAAGTAATTGCCTTAAGCAGGTTATTTAAGCATGCCATTTATCAATTGACATCAGTGTTTGCTGACTCAGCTAACACACTTAACATTGTTAACACCATTCAAACCAATGGGATAGGGGGGGTAGCATGTCAACTAACATCTCTCGCTGAAGGGACTCTTGACGCTGGACAACCCCACTACTCCATCTGAGCACAAAGTAAACACTGAATAATATTTATAGTTATTCATAAGTTCACATACATTTTTTCTTAAAACAGTTTTTATTAAACTTATTTAATTCATTCGCTTGCAGCACTTATCAGATGCTTTTACCAAAAGTAACTTTCAGTACTGTGACAGTACTTGGTCCACAGATCAGGAAATGTAATCTTGAACTCACTTAAAATGAATGTTGTTATTGACCAATTGACCAAGCCAAGTGTGCAAGTAATCCCTCCTGGGATATTACCGCATGATTGATTGGCATGGTCATAGGTGGTAATTAAACAATGTATTCTTAAAATGATCCCAGGCAATTAATTGATACAAATTTATATGAGCAATTAATCTGTGAAACTACTCACACGAGTTCCCTATTTTATTTCCTAAAAAGTCCCTGCTATCAGGTTTAAACTGGCACTTTAACCAAAATGAGAGACAGATTCTCTGCTAAACCATCAACTCCCTGTCAACACTAAGCAATCCTCCACCACACTAGAGCTTCAGGAAGTCTGACTGGCTGGATTTCACAGAGATGTTCCCTGGTGTCACTAGTGGCAGTCATATGTCAACATTAGACCACTGCCGGCAAGGTAGGGCCTATTACATCCTTTGTCCTGAGTGCTAAATGACCCTTGTAATGTCATTGAAGACAGAGGCAAGTCATCTGTTAGAATTTACCTCAGCTGGCAAGTGTAAAACAAGAGATGTGATGGCACAATTTCAGCGTAAAGGCACAAGGTACTGATCTGATTTTTACTGATCAAAACATTCTGGCTCTTCAGTCAGTTTAAGTTTCAGCTGTGCTGTCGACAGTCTGGGCACCCACATGAATAGACTTGTTGTTAAAAAACTGTTGTGGAAGGGAACTCCTCTACTGGCTGACAGATGCAGTCTGCACAGAGAAGGTTTGAGATCAGGGTGTGGCTCTGCGTGAACAAAGCTGATCTACATCAGATAGATCATCTTTGATGATCACTCCTCACTCGGGTTGTGCAAAAGATGTAACAGTGGATGCATAAATGATGGAGGGGCATGTGTAAGTCAGGGGGGTGTTCTCAGTCAGGACTGAAGGTCAGCATGATTAGTTAGGTAGCATGATGCAGTCATGTTATTGGGCATGACTAATTTGGTCACAAAATGCAAAAATTATATTTTTTAACCAGTTGCTTCAATGTTTGCGTTATTAGTATCATATCAGAGTATGTGGCATGATACACTGCACAATTATCATAATGGACCATTGGCTCTTGTTGCACCTCTTCATGTGCCAATGAATACTGTGGCACAGCACTGAGCCGGCGGCCATCTTGCACCCCTCAGGGTAATACGTTTCCATGCTAGACTTATAACATAGTCTAAGCCTGTTCTGCTAAACCAACCGGACCTGTTTAATTTCCTCCTGCTCTTCCAATGAAGTGGTACTATGCTAATGTGCCATCAATCTGAGTCCATTTGAGCAACATTGTGCTATGCTAGCCCACTATTACTTAGCATGATTTAAAGTGTGCTATATACATTGGGGCTTAGCTATTGTCACCCCCCTCTAAAGCTTTGAAACCCATTAAACCCAAATAAATGCTGAATCCTCCTCCTCCAGTGGATGGGGGGACTCTGCTACAGCAGCTTCTGGCACAATATTACTTTGCTAAGCAGAACTGTTTATCCCAGGGTACTGATGTAATTTACACCAAAGCTCTTATGTCTTTACTATTCAATTCTTCCCTCCGCTTTGAAGCTCCAAAGAGAAAACCCAGCACCCTGTGCATCTCAGAAGACTCCCACCCTGATTAGCCATTGATTTCCCATAGCGCTAGCTTTACGCTATTTCCAATCAGAGTTTTGCTAATAAGCTGTGTAAGCAATAGCATCTTTTAAACGGCCTAAATGAGCGAATGCCTGGGTGTCAACGACATAGGGTATGATTTCAGTGCCATGTTGTTCATTTTAATTAGCCAGACGTGTTCTTTTTTTCCTGACATTTTAGTGCTCCATCAGGACAACATCTGGAAGCACATTGAGAAACATGGTGCCCTTTTCACTGTCAGATAAAGGGTAGGTATCTGCTCTATTTTTACTGTGTGAACACACTTTTCCCCTCAAAAAAACTCAAATAAAAGTTTGTGAACATTTATGGAAACCACAGTGTAACCTTGAACGCGGGACGTTGTGGTTCTATGACCAGGACCACAACAGCACCAAAACATTCTAGAGTCAAATCTGAATACCGATACCAACATTGGTATTGGGATTGGATTAATGGTATTTAGATGGGATAGATAATTTTAGTTTATTCTCCGCTAAATTCAGTACTTTTGTTCCATTTTATCAGTATAGACCATGTCTGTGAAAACAGAGCTCCTCTCACATCTTTCACACACACCTAGCTCCTCCTCTCCAGCTCTGCTGTTATGTTGTTGTCACATGACTCAGGGAGATCACATGTATCCGTGTGTGAGTGTGTGTGTGTGTGTGTGTGTGTGTGAGAGAGAGAGAGAGAGAGAGCGAGATCTGTGTAGGCATTAAATGACAATTATTTTTTAATTACCAGTAGAATGTAAAAATGTAGTGGTCATATTATATTGATGATACTTTTCCCTTTTATCTCATGCCACACTGCTCTCCCCTGCATGAAAGAATAAGGTCATACACAAAATATCTTACCAGTTAACAAGAAGTCAATCTGTTTTACGGTCAGAAACTGAAAGGCCTAGGATCTAGAGCAGTGCTTTTTTTCCCAAAGGGTTGCCACAGGTTTTTAAAATATTTATTTTTAGTTATAATCCTGTATTAGTATTTTACTAATGATTGACCCCACCCCAGTTATAGTTTGGTGGCCAATTGTGTCTGCTACAGGGGGCTGAGCCAACACAATACAACAAGTCAAACTCTGTGATTGTAGAATTACCACTGGTGTGCAAACAAGACATCCTGGTGATTTTCTAATGTTAATTAGGGAGTATGTGTAAACATTGTCAGTGTGGTGCTGGCGAATAATCGTATCAGTTCTTCCTGTTCTGATCTTAATACTATTTTTGCTCAGTGGTGTGACATTTGTTTATTTCCACGACGAAAATGCCTGTAGAACCCCGTAAGCTTCCCTTTGTCTTCATCTGAATGACACGCGAAGTCGTCTGCAGGGCAAGATGAAAATAAATATAGATAATGACAGGCAGTGACTATTAGCCATAAATCTCTGACAAGCTCACAGGAATTAGAATTTCAATGAACATTTTACAAGCAATTTACACCCAATAAGTGTTAGCACATTTGGGTCCTACTGAAGTCCAGAATTGGCTTGAACGTTCGCTGACTGTCCTTGAGTAGACAGAAATGCACAATGCTACCCTCGCAAGGGACATCAGACAATTATTCAGACAGCTATTCAGGTCACTAGCATACTCCAGACTGACACACTGACCTGTCTGGCTTGAGGCACGGCAGCCTCACAAGGTGTTTAAAGAAGAGTTTTCTACTAGGAGAACTATTTAAACAGGAAATTTGGTAGCAAGGTACAATACTGACCAACCTGACAATGTTTGCTTTCTTTAAACTGTGTCCAATCCAGTCTTGATAAGGAATATGTAGATATGAAAAATGTTAACAATGTGCTTTTCCTATTATATTTTTATCATGATGCTAGGAGGAAGGTCGACGAAATATATGGACATCTTTTCCAAAAATAGCCACAACTCCTCACTTGTAGTCTACCATGGATTTTCACAAGGTTTTGTAATATTAATTTTGGCCCTAGAGTCAAAACAGAATGCTAGTGTGTTCTGAAATCTTGGCTCTGTTACCTGATGGCTGTGAGCCTGCACAAATAACTGGCTCATTCGTAGGGATGGTGCACAATGGGATTCCTCATAAATTATGCTGCTGGGGGATCCCTCATTTGAAGTCGTGGTGAGTGTACTGCTGTTCATCCCTCCTCTGACATGTGCGCAGCCCTTGATTGAACTTTTATTCCACCCATACTGGCCAATCAGGGTCCTTAAACAGCATTTTAAAACTACACACACATAGTCCGTTCATTGACTGCAGCAGCCACTGTGCATAATGCCCACAAGATAGCATCTTCTGAGGTTAGAATCTCTTTGTTGGTGTGCTAGAATAAAATCCCGCTTCACCAACTGGGTGCCTATGATGCAGTTCTGAGCTCTGGCCAAACGATGCCCTCTGTACAGAGACGGGTGGGGTATGTAGGTGGGGAGGTGGGGAGGTGGCGTAAAGGAGAGCAGTATGTGAGTATATGTGGTAGACTGAGCCCTTGTGCATGTCTAAAGAAAGCAGTCGGCTACTACAATTGTCTAAATGGGTGTGTTTTAGGCACGGCTCTTGTTGGAAGTAAACATCAGTAGAGAGGAAGCTAAATGCACTTGGGTAACTGGATATGAATAGATTGAAAGGGACACAGGAAAAATCCCTAGCGTGTACTAGCAGGGGATCGGTGTAGGCTTTCAATGTTCTTCTACATCTGGAACTGCATAGAACATTGCACAATCTGTTGCCACAAAGAGAAAAGAACATCATTTACATCTGAACTTAATAATTACGAGAGGTGTCCACATACTTTTGTCTATATAATATATAACTACTGGGTTACATGATATCAATGCATTTTGTAACTACTGTTTCATTGATTTGTTATAAGCTAGGGAAAAAAATTAAACATATAGCACATGCAATATTATGGTTACTACCTTAATTTACAATGTCTTCGCACAGCTCTGGTAGAATATTGCTTTCTCATTCTTTTTATGACAACCAACTACAGATTAAAGTTACAACTGTGAAGGAAAACAATAAATAGCTTAAATTGGGTTTAATTTAGCCATGTGTGTGATTTGGGTCATTGTGCGAACACCTAATAGCATACAAGCTTAAAAAGTAACCATACTCTCTGGAAGAAGAGGGTACGAGTACAGGACTGGCCTGTCTGCAGTCCTGATCTGTTCCATGTAGAGAATGTGCGGATAATTTTTAAATTGAAAATGCAATGACAACCCTTTCTTTAAGTGTGATTAAATGAAATGGCAACATTACGTAGTGGTTGATGTTTTACTGTCTTGAACTTTTTCTGATTTGGGTTTGTTCATATCAAAAGAAAATGGGTTGAAAAGATAGTGAGTCAATAATAATGTAGAAATTATTGGCACAATGCTTTTTATGCAGCTAAATATTCTATTGATTGTGCTACAGAATTAAAGGTTGTTAACAGGCTGTTAGGCTACAGTTTCCTCCGGCTGTTCTAACTGGTGGGTAATGAGGCGGCTCATTATTCGAAAATAAAATCAGTGGAAATCAGAGTAACAATACAACCCCACTTATTTTTTGGTAATCAGGGGTGACTTGGTGTCCACCACAATTAAACAGTCACATCCATAATCCATAAATTAAGAAACATAAATATTGAAAAAGATATATACGTTTTGGTCCTCTCAGACACATAAACACTTTATGGCCAAAAGTATGTGGACTCTTAAGTAAGAGATTCTTAAATACATGACCTTAATCCCACTGGTATTTCAAGGTAACTTTTGAATAAATTGGACATCCAGGCCTTCTTGTCCAGTTTGGCCTCACAAGTGCTCCTTAGATTGATACAGCACAAGTCTCCACCAACTAAAATCTGTCTGGCGCTCAAGTGGCACAGGGAGACAATCTGCTAGAACACCAGCACAGACATTATAATTTTCTAGGTTTTAATCTCTGTTCAGCTACTGGTCTTCTAGCAGACAAAAATGGCCTCCAGTTTGTTGGTGGGGAAAACTGCATTACAAAGCCTAGGCCTGTGTAAGGACCTTGATTGGCCAGCGTGTCTGCAGATAAACAGAGGAGCGCAGAGATCAAGTCAAAGCTCATACCCACCTCACATGCAAATTATTTGAGGAATGGGTGAATAAGAGAGGATTGGAAAGACTTCCCACTCATCAGTGGGGAGTGTGTGGCAGCCAAGACAACACCTCTTTGGAGTTGCAAAAAAAATGCTGTTAGAATGTCCAACAAGCTTGATACATACTTTTTTAAATTGATACTTTTGATCATAGTGTATGATGTATTTATCGTTATACATATAGTATTAATATTTATTTCCACTCCTGCAATTAATCATCACAGCATCTTTGAACACTATGGAGAGATAAAAAAAACATATTTATGTCAGGAAAATACAACTTTCAGTGGTTTTAAACATATAAAACTTTTAAATAGTGGTAGACAGATAAAATGTCAAAGAGCTTAACACTAATCCAAGGATTCACAAAGACCCCAGGCAAACATCTAAGTGACTAGATATGTCTTTGCCTCGGCTGTCAGTGTTCATGACTCTATAATATTGGTGTTTGAGCATAGCATTCATAAGAATGTAGCTTCATAACCTAAGAATCAGAATCACTTCTTTTTTAATCAGAGGGTATGGGTAGAACGTGGAAGTCTTGGTTTCCTCACAGCAAGAAGCTCGAGGGGTTTCATTCCCAGGTGGGGCGGTCCGGGTCCTTTTTGTTTGGAGTTTCCATGTTTTTCCCCGTACCTTTGTGGCTTTCTCCTGGGTGCTCCGGTTTCCTCCCACAGTCCAAAAACATGCAAGTGAGGTAAATTGGAGATAAATTGTACATGACTCTATATACACTTGTGTACTGCCATGAATGTGGCCAAGATTGTAAAACAGGACGTTAAAATCCTTATAAACAAATAATCCAACGAATATCAGACATCTCTAGTCATGTGACATGTCTCATTGTCTTGCTGGAAGAGCCTATCAGGCCCAGAGAAGATAATCAGCATGTATAGGTGTACAAGATCAGCAAATAGGGATTTATACCCAAATCAGTATTGGACAAAATCAGTGTTAAACAAAACTAAAGTGCTTCTATCTGCAGCAGAACACTAATGGTGTTCTAAACTAAAAGGTAATGGGTTACATAGGGGCTAAATCATACGCGCATTACCAAAAATGTTCTGTAGCCTACACAGACACACACACACACACACACACACACACACACACACACACACTCACTGGGCGAATCCTTGTTCTGAAAGTTATTGTGACATTTTATCTATTCCCCCTCAGGCCCCCGCTGATCCCTTGCTTCACCGTAACCACTTCCACCAGAGATTTTTTTTTCTGCTACCGGTTCCTCTCTCCATCACTCTGTTCTGTAGAAAAAGGTCAATAGCACCATTATTTTACACTGAACATAAGATATAACATTTACAGAGAGCCAAAAAAATTCATTTGAAGTGAAATTGAGCGAGAGGAGGTTCACACTCTAAGGTCAATTGAGGACACTTCAAACGCTTTGAGGTGATTGGCTAAAGGGTTTGGCATCCTCTTCATTTGTCACCCTTTATAGATTCGTTAATACATTACTAAAGTGGCACAGTGGTGCAGTAGGTAGTGCTGTCATCTCTTTATTGAGTGTTTTTAATAGTTAGTGTTAGGATCTAAGTAATGTTTAACATTGTTAGCTTGTAGGCTTAGTTTAGGGTTTAAATTAGCATTAGATGCTAAAATTTAGTTTGAAGTTTGCTCGTCTTGTGCAGTTGTTTTGTCAGTTGTATTATTTTGTCAGAAGCAGATGTATTAATTAAATTAATTATTTCATACAAAGTGCTAACATATTTTTTGCTATTTATTAGCCTTTGTAAGCACCTATCCCATAAGCCCAAAGTTCAGCGATAGCCAGTGCATCTTTGAGTAAGCCTTATCAAACAATCAGAGGGCAGACGGCCAATCACTAACTCATCTTAGACAAAATCAACAAGCAATGGAAGCCGAGTCTGACAGGTCAGCAGCTTTGCTTTAGCTGAGTGAATTTCACACATTTTCTATTAATTTCCAAACAAGCTTATCTTATCAGCACAGAGAAAACCGAGAGGATCCGACACATGGGACACATTTAAAAAGGCATGCAGAAAGATAGAGAAATAAAGGAAAAGCAAAACGAAACTGACTGTAAAGGGAAATCAGCCGGCGGGTCCACTGAGCACCTCACTTAATTGCTTCCTAAATCGATTGGTCCAGTTGTTGCTTGCTTGGTAGAGATGGCTGGTTTGTGGCCAGTTATTGACCCGGCTGTTGATAGTGCATTTGCTTTGTTGTACCGAGCTAAAGGCATGGTGTGTTATGAAAAGAAAACGTAGGAAAAGGTTTTTAGCTTTTCTATAAACATGATTCTAATGGATGTACATCCTGCAGGGTTTTTACAGTTGTCTTCCCATATTTTGGAAACAGCATCTTGGGTCTAACATGTCTCAAAAAACACACACATTTTGCAAATCATTATTGAGCAAATGCTCAACAGTGTTACATAATTAATGCATGAGAACATACAGTTGTGGTAATATCATTAGCACTCTTGATTAAACATAGAAAAGACAATATCTTCTAAAATAAATGGATGGCTTTAAGTTTTACATAAATAATCCCTAAGAGCATACAGTTATGGGAATATTGGCACATTTGATTAAATAAAAATGTTCATAAATCGATAGATAGGTATTGTTATAACATTGTATTTTAATAGTATTTTAATTGTAGATAATCCTCTGGTTTTACTGTTTTTGTAACATGCCCAAAGGCTTCAGTTCCAGAGGCAGCAAGGTAGCCCCACAACATTATGGTTCCTCCGTCATGTTTTACTGCAGGTAGGGTGTATTTTTCTCTATAGGCTTGGTGTTTTATGAAAAGACAATGGGGGGAGCTTTTAGCTTATCATAAAACTGAATCAGATAGATGTAAGTACAGGATGACATTTCATATTGTCCATCCACAATTTGGAAGTATAAAGTTGAATAAAGGCAGTATCTTCAAAAATTAGGTATGATTGAGATGATAAGGTATGAAGTTTGTTTCATTAAAATATGTTAATAATATATAATGTCAGTGAAAAAAAGTGAAAATTTAGTGGGTAGGGTGGCGCCCTGCCATCCGGTGGCAATGCAGAGTTTCAAACCGAGGAGTTCAGACTCTTGGTGCTGTGTGCTAGCGAAAAATCCCTCTGCTCCAGCTGGGTGAGGTGGGCTAACAATACGATCATGGCAAATGGTTAAAATTGAATGAGAGGAACAAGAAATAATAAGAAATAAAAACTTAATTTTAGTAAATGAATTCAAGTATCAAAGTATAGAACTATATGGCCAAAAGTAAATGGGCATATCTCTTAATATTTTATTGTGTTTTATTATTTCAATATAATTTGATGACAAACTATATTCTTTTAACTTTTAACCATTTGGGGAAAGCCCATTTTTTGTCCCGTCATGACTGTGTCAGTGCACAAAGCAATATCCATAATCACAAGGCCTGATGAGTCAGGAATAAATAAACTCCAGTTGTCCATTCAAAGTCCTGACCTTAACCTCACAGAAGTGTGCAGAAACTCAAAAATGCTTCTCTGACGAAAGATACATTAATGGAGAAAAATCTTGTGGAAGCTGTTAAAGTCACAAAGGGGAGCCAAATTGATATTACCTAACAGGCTTAGCCTGGCTGACTGACGTAATACACTGTACAAACCTTTTCACTGACTAACTTAGACATGGATGGTGAAGGAATTAATTCTTGAGTTTATTTACCCCTGTATTCCATCACATTTTCTACCCATTACACATTGTAATAATTTGGGAACGGATAATCTTAAATGTTCTTTTAAAAGTCATAAAACAGCACTTACTTTTTTAATATCACACAGATCTGTACTGAATGCTATAAACCTTAAAGCGTCAAAAAAATTGCCATGAAAAACTTTACATCTGTTTCTCTTCCTGAATCAGGGGCTTGGCACCCAGGTGACACAGAGAGAAATTCTGCTATCACACTAGTGACGAGATCCTGAACACCCCTTGAACAAATATTGACTCTGCTACCAGTCAGCTGGGCTCTATCTAGCACGCTCAACTGGCAATGCCTGCAAAAGAGAAATTGATCAGTGAGTTTGGTCTTGTCCCACACACCAGACCAGACCTGATTTGTCATACCTGATCACCTTCTTGATCACCCCTCCCATTTATCCAGGCTCTGGACCGGCACTACACTGCACTGGTTTGTGCATACTGGTGGCTCGAATGGCACCCAGCTGACCAATAGCAACA
>JAYDZG010000015.1:6773746-6790711 GCA_034509265.1 Microcambeva bendego | reverse complement strand
ATAGCAACAAAGAGTTTTATATTGGGGTATTCATACTCTTGGAACTGGTCTGCTAGTGGAAAGTTGAATGGGTGAATCCGTATTACTGCTCCCATTAGGATTTGCCACAGTGGATTGGCATCCACTTTATTGATTTGTTATGGTTTTTACACTGGATGCCCTCCCTGATGTGACCCTCCTATGTATCCAGGTCATTTTTAAGCCTAAACATTTTTTTTTCAATATCATATATATTTTTCCAAACTGTCTCAACTTTTTTCTCATTAGAGGTTATGCATTTGATAATTAGCTTTCCCAAGCTAAATCTTATTGCAGTTTTGAAAAAAATAAAAAATAAGGCATCAGAGTCTAATGTGTACAATATTACTTTGGTCTTTGAAACTCAAACCCCAAAACATTAGGCAGTGAATGAAATATGCTCTAAAGACAGAACATTTTCTACAAATGATGCCTTTAATCTTTAATGCCAGCTGCCAACTGTTATAAACAGCAGTGTATCCATTAAATCCATTCAATGTGGGCATCAATCTTTTATGGTATTACACAATAATAGCCCATGAAAGAAGCAGTGCAAGTTATCTTTTTGATGTGCTATGATATTAATGCTCTTAAACCTACTGCTTCCCAACAGAGTTTTACATCAGTAAACTTCGCTATGTTTTTATTTTAATGTAGAGAGAGCGAAACAAATCTACCAATTGAAATCACCCAAGCAAGATTTGATCTCAGGTCCCGAGTGAAAGAAACCGACTCTTTCCAGCCAAATAAATGCCAGCCCGGCTTGGCATGTATAAAACTGAGGAGTCAATTAGTCAAATTAAGCAATATGGAGAATACTTAGAGTATCAGGCCAAAGAACCATGACAACAACCAGGTAATCAGCTGCTACTTCCCACAAACAAACAATTTATGGTAACAATGCGGACACACGTCCAACAATATTTTATTATTAAATTGGACCTATTAAATTACATTTCCTTTTACCAGTTTCTATGGCACCAGTGATTAAACCATTTTAAATACTCAGTAAAAGGCAAATAATCAATTTTAAAAAGCAGATTGATGTGATTTACAGTATTGTGACCGTAAACTGTGACCTTATGATCATGAGTCTAGTACCTTAACCACTAGGCTACCTGAAATGCAGGAATTGAAGTTTATTAATAATTTAATTACAGTTGAGCAGACAAATCTCAGGTTCAAATGGTCAGCAGTCAAATACACTGCATTTTTAATATTTTTTTTGCATTTCCCCTACTGTCCCAATCTTTTCTCATTTGAAGTTTTCAAGGTCTACACTTTGTTTATATTCAGTGTGTTTCTTTAATTGTTCTCATGTTGATAAATTACTAAGGGATTTTGTCCTCGGTGTCACCTTGTATTCATGCCAGAATAAAACGGGCAGTAAATTATGGATGACCAGCTAAACAATGTTCAGCAATAAGGTGACTCAGAGAGAATAAGAAGTAAATCGAAACAGATTGGTTAACTCCAACAATATAATTAATCTTACTAAGGAAGGACATTGGATAACTTTGTATTTAAATATTTATACATATAAAATATTTTACATGAATATCAAAGCCCATTCCCAAAGAAGTTGTGATGATTTGTAAAAAAAAAAAAAAAAAAAAATATTATTTTGAATCCTGGTGTAAATAGTGGGGCTATTGTGGAACCCCTGTGGCAGCCAGGTCATTTGGTACTGCACATCTCTGGCTGTGAAAGCAAGAACACTTGGATGCAACTCTGCCAGCTACTCAATCCACCAGTGAATTACAAAACATAAATATAAGGGGAATAAGTAGGAACTCAGAAAAGGATCAGAAAGTTATAATGCCACCCAAGGAAAAACTTGAAACTTAAGGATATTCATGGTTTCGTTCACAGTGATTAGAATGTTGCCGACCTGAGTTCCCAGAAATATGACCTTAATGCCCAGGTCACACTACATGATTTTTGCCCTGATTTTCACTCAATGACTAGTTGCTGCTATATATGGCAGCTCGGAGGCAGTGTTCACTCGGAAATCCAAAACTAGTGTGTTATGTTTAACAACTCGATCCGAGTGGATCATTGAGCACCCACAACCTCAAGCAAAATATCCATCATCTTCAATATCTGAACTAGTTGTGGTGTGAAAAGCGTTACAAGTAGCTTGCAAGTAACAGTGAATGCTATGTCGAACTACAGCCAATGAGAGTGTAATATACTGGATGCGAGGAAACCCGGGGGAAGACCTAGACATTAAAAACACATCAGCTTACATACTTTGAAGTTTTACAGTGTTCATGACCTTATCTTTCAAGCCAAACCTTTAATAAATATTTCTGAACTTTCAACTCACTACAGAACAATCCCTGCTGGTCAGGCAGCCAAATCCATTCAGATTCATTCATTTTTCCTTTTAGTTTTGGCACATCAGCACAAAAACAACTTGGTGACGTGCATTTTTGGGCGCTGTACCATTGAACCCTTCATCACTTCTCATATGTGTTTTTGTGACAAAACATAGTTGCGGATTCTAGACCGACTCACCTTGGAAATAGATAATGTAGTGTGTGACCCCCTTTTGTGTAGTTTGAAAATCTGAAAATTAAGTTCCAGTTGTGTAGTGTGAACTGTACCAAAAGTTGTATGCTGAACTTGGCATAAGAATGCCAGAAAGAAAGCTAGTGTAAGTATTTTAACCATTGTTCCCAATTAATTATTTGAACTTATAGAAATTATGTTCTTCATAATTAAATTAAATGGTAACTGGGTTTTCCAGCCCAACACTGCAAAGAATCCTGGGTTTTAATGTCGAAGTATTGTTGGCTTGTATTTATCACAAAAATTTCAACTGTAGGTTTAAATGGGGGCAAAAAAGCCGAAAGATCTAAATCAATTATGTTTATACAATCATGTACTTCCAGTCGACATTGCACATTCATCTTGGATTTGTTTCTACCCTGCTGATCCAGACAAGTTATTTACACTATCCCTAGTGGAAATTATAAATCAGTGATGAATTGTCCACCAACAAGCAGAGGGTCTGTTTATTAAGACAAATGGTATTTTGACCAGTGTTGGTAGTGTTTCTACTTTACTTAGTAGCTACAGTACCATGTCAGAGGCTAACACAAATTACAGCCAGATATTAATGTTTGTGAGGGATTGCTAAGAATATTTCAAATGTTGTACAATTATTTTCGGTTTAAATCAGGTTCATGAACAGTTAACAAAAACAGTAAAAATTATGTTAATCCTCCCCTTATTCTCAACCTTACTAGCTTTACCCCAGCAATTGAATCCTCTAGAAAATCATAATAATTTCTTATAAAAGTAAATAATTGTGATTTATTTAAACAGGCGATGTCAACAGGTAACTATAATCAGGATTGGGTTCAGAAGCAATATCAACAATGGCTGCAGTGTCTGTGATCTTCGATTCCTCAGATGGCACTGCATTAAGAACCTTCACTTGACAATATCTAATTTAAGCACATTGGCAAGGAGTTGGCGGCATCTGGAATGCATGATCACACAGTGAAAATGTGTATTGTGATCGGACAATTTACTGATCTGATTATCGCATTAATACAGAAAAGGACAATGAGATATTGAACATGTGCTGCCTCATTATCTTTTCCATGAATTTCCAAGCGTTTTGTAGCATGACAGAGTAAAACCATTTACTGCACAAATTGCTGTGGCATGTCTGTGGGCGAGAGCGTAGATACAGAACTTCACTTACAATAATACATATCTCCCTCACTTTTCTTATATATCTAAGATAATAATGATGTGACTGAAATAACATAACATATAACTGATCGACATAAAATTGTAAAGAAAGATTTTTATTATTAATAACTATGGAAATAATTACATAATGTATCAATTTGATTCTAGAAAAAAGTGGTGGTCTTTTTTTTCTACAACTGTATATAAGAGACCACTATATAAGAGACCACCATTTTTTTCTAGATTCGCTATATATATAAGAAGTTGGTAAACACTAACACACAATCTCCTTAGAAGAGGTCACCTCACTGTTGCTGTTTTTCTACAACAGTAGCTTCTGTTTCGTCATTTTCACTGTCAAGGAGCTAGGCCAAAAACTCATTGGCAGAAAACCTTTGTTTAGAGGTCATTTTCAATTAAGAGAAAAGGAGAGAAAAATAATGACAGAACACACAGAGCAGAGAGAGAAATGGTTTAGACGGTTGCTGTGCAGCCTTTAATATATTTGCTCTTCCCAGTGTTGTGTGAACCCTAACCGTCCTCATGGGAACCCTGTTTTCCTGTTTCTGTGAAGCTTTTGTGGAATATATGAACCCAATTTCCAAAACAGTGACGGTTAGTAAAATGCAACACAAAGAATCTGATTAATATGAGAAAAAGTACCTATTTGGATGCTCAAAAATCTCTAAGGGGAAGAAAATGTTCATGCAATGATGTGACAGCAGTGCTGCACTAGTGACTACACACCAAACCAAAAACATTTTTGCTGATGGCATTAAAATGACACAACTGGGAAAAATGGATTGCAAAGGAAGGTAATGCAATTTGTTTTAAGAGACAGTTTAGTGTGTAAACCTTTTGAGGAACTTCCATAGTTTATTATACGTATACATATTAAAAAGTTGATGTCTGCAGCACACCTCAAAAAGTTAAGACAGAGGCACAATAAGGCTAAAATTACAATTACAGTTTTAATAAGCAGGTCAATTTATGACAGGTAATGGCGTCATGATTAGGTATAAAAGCAGGATCCAACGGATCAGAGCGAACACATTGATCAAGTTTGTCCCACAGAAAATCATTTGGGTTCAAGTCTGGGGAATTAGGAGACCAGGACAGTAATTATCTGCAAAAATTGATTCATATCCATCTTATATAAGTTGAGAGTGCCTTCCACATTTATGCATGGGCCCAGAGAATTCCACATTTTTTTATAGACTTTGATGCTGTAACAGCCATCCAAAGAAGGAAAAGTGGTTGAAATAATGTGACTCAAAAATCAATTTTCCAGTTACTGGTGTTGGGTTATTTATCGGCTTGTTATGATTCACTCATGGTAGAACATATGTATTTGCACTTTTAGCGTATGTTCAGGTCATATGTGAAGTAACATGACAAAATTCATGCAAATTGGAAGAAAATCAATGTGGGACCAATAGTAACGAAGCATTGTGTCAGGAGTTAATTTCCCTACCACATCACTCAGTGTCAATCCAACACTAATAAAGAAAGCAGTCACTTGTCAGGCTTGGTGTCAAATCTATACCAATAACACTATATCATTCCCCACACTTCTTGAGTAATGTGACTAATCCAAATAATAGAATGATTTATTCCAGTCCAGTGGGCAGTATTTTCAGAAGAACTAGTTTTTCAGTATAAGAACCCAGTACAACCCTGCATTCCTCTAATGAAGGTACAAACCCTTAATAGAGGACAATTGGGACCAAATCTAATTACATTCCAGACCATTCCCTGGAGTCTTCTGTCAGTAATTACTGCCTGGGTCCTCTAGGCACCAATGAGCACCTAAGATATTCCAAATAAATAACATGTTTAGTAATATAATGTAATAAGGGGACACATGTCTTTATTTTATCAACTCATTATTTTACAGTTTGAACCAATACACATCCTTGTAAATACATACTTCTAATCTGTTGTCCCCCGACCTTGTGGCATACCTGCTACACATAGATATATAAGGTCAACAAAACTGGTACATCAGTGGTGCAGCAGTGAAACATGCTTGCCCATGAGTGTCAATCTTAAGCTTTTGAGTTTGAATCTCAGATTTACATAGGACAACAAGGAATCTTTTTACTGGGCAATGCCAACCTCAAGGTGTTTTCAGGGCCACCTTTGAGACCTCGCCCCTAGCAGGTGAAAATAAACTTTCTCTGGGAAAAGTGATTGTCACAGTCTGTGCTCTCATTGATCAGGGGTTGTAGTGGTAGCAGCTACCAGAGAAAGATAAACACCAATTGGAAAAGGAGTGAATTAAATGGGTTAATGTTCATTTTGCTAATGATCCCTAACTGCTCCCTACAGGCACAATGAAACCTCTCCTAATGCAAAGACCTTGGGTACACTTATCTCAATGGAATTTGTCAAAGACAGTGAAGGTAAAAGCACCATACTAATAGGAATAGACTGTTTTTAAAAGGATGTTGTCTCCTTACCTCCCTGTAGAGAGTCTGTTTCAATGGGATTCCTCTGACAGTACAGCATTATCGAAGACCCTTTCTCAGCCCTTGGGCCACAATTTACATGTCAGGTATGGATGGCATTCATTGGGTGGGGACTGAAGTAAGCGGGACATCAGGTCATCCTCCAGAACAGAACAGCCGGGTGGGGGTGGGGGGTGCTAAATCAAGATCTAGACAAGTACTTGATAAATTACTCCAGTGGCCGGCTTACAAGTGGTCCCCTGGGCCAAATACACCAGGAATTCTCTTCTTACATTCATTCCTACAACACATTAAAAGAGGTTGGGACAGTAAAGCATTTACCACTTTAATGCTTTCATTTCACCACAATTAAAAGACGTTCTGACCGCAATGTATACCAAACAATTTAGTGTTTTAGGTTTTATTTGTACCCTTCTTTCTGCAAACATGCCTTAAGATGTACAACGTTCCTCAGTAGTGTGTATGGCCGTCACATGCCTGTATGTGCTCCTGACAATGTCTTGACATGCTGTAGATGAGAAGAGAATGGTATCCAGAGGGACCACTGGGTGCCGATAGCAGATCTGCCAATTCTGGTGTTCTCTGGTGAATGCCAATCAACCTGCTCAGTGCTGGGCTGAAAGTTTTTTGAGCAGTGTTTATATAAATATATACTGTCACTCTAACACCCAGTCAGGGCACATGCAGGATAAATGTCCAGGTCAGAAGAATAAGCAATTGGGAATTAATTTTCAAGATTTTTCCTTATGCTTCCTGAATAATTCAAGTTTTATGTTTTGCTAGTGTCCTTGTCACTACTGGTAGCATGATGCACTAAACAACTGTAATCAAATGTAAATAAATGATCATTGTACCTGTGTCAAATTAGGGCTTGTTGGTAACTATGAATGTGTTGGAAAAACGATTGTGCTCTCTATATAGGCAGCATTTTGCATCATTCCATAAAAGGACATTTCTGAAAAGTAGCCTGTTCAAAATCCTAGATGCCTTATAATTCTGCCTACTAAGTTATCTTCAAATATAAACAGTATTTTCAATGTGGAACTATTGAGCATAGCATGCATCCTTATTTGGGAAGGACATCCCCAAATTCAGTGTGTCATGACAAAAGTATATAAGTTGTTTTCACATGTTAATAAATTATTATTGAAGTTTTATGTGTATAAACATGTTGAAATGTATTTTTTTGCAAGTTTGAGCTCATTAGTAAAGTTTAAGCATTTTTATTATACTGAGAGAGACGTTATTTGAAATGCACTAGCATTGTGCCACCTCGTCACATTGAGTTGAATGGCACACTGCTAACTGTGTTGGCTTAATAGCGAAATGTGATGTAATCACTGTCTAAGTAGCTCGTTCTAATAACCTATGACTTATTAGAATCCTCTCTAGGCAGTAGACAGCAAGGCAGCGCACTAGGTTTTCTGGTTCTGTCTGAAAACCTGCCTGTCTAGGCTGCTGCCTACGTAGTAACAATCATAACTGAGCTCAAACTTTAGAAGGAAGATTATTTAGACTCTCTACTTAGACCACAGTTAGCACCATGGTGTTTAGCCATACATCAATTCCATGCACAAAATGCTAGTTCTCTGGCTGTAAGCTCATCTCAGATGGACTGAAATACTGCAAATCACTGCTGTTCTCAGTTCCAGAATGTGTGAAATTATGAATATTGCTTTTTATTTGAAAAACCTAATAGAGCCTGTCAGGTTATTAGTTTGCAATTTGATGCTCAGGTCCAATTGGCTAATGCACCAAGACATCAATCCATAGCACAATGTAAGTCCACCTTCAAATAGTTTAAAAGAAACAGAATACAGATGTTGTTGTTATTTATTCCAATTTTAATGTGCCTGGAATTGACAAATTGAATAAATGAGGTTTATATAATTATTTGAAGTATATGAAACAGTATGCATGTAATGTTTATATCATATCACCAGACTGACACACAGACAGATAGATCCATAGATACGTAGATAGTTGAAATATTGGAAATTGGGACAGTGTGATGAATCATTTAAATTGGTTATACTGCAACCTCATATTTATTCCCCAATTAAACAAAATGTTATTTATGCCTAAATCATAAGCTACCTCTAAAAATGCATACAAAATATAATTAAATAATAACAATACAATGTCCTAAATGATATGTAGGTTTTTGTGGATGTATTGTTAGAACAAAGGCAAGTTCACCTACAAGTAGTTTAAAAGAAATAAGTTGGCTAAATTGATGATTATTTGGTAGATCTTTCTTTTATACCCAATCATGATTCTCTCACCTGTTACCAGTTTACCTGCTTATTGTGTAATTTTAATATTTAATAAACCTTTCCCAATTTGTGGAGTGCATATAATTCTGTTTACAAAATACTATGCAGTTGTTTTGTAAAATCTAGTCTGTCTAGATTGTCTAAAATATGTTTATATTCAATTAACGATCAGTTAACAGCCATATGCTAAATTGGTACTACTGCTACTTCATATTTATCCCACAATTAAACTAAAGGTTAGAAATGCCTAAATCCTAAATGTAAATAATCGAAAAAACAACCAAACAATAGTTCTATTACATTTAGTCTAATATATACTTTTAAGTGTTTTTAACCCACTGTTCTGGTTCTTTAACTTCAATAATTTAACTTCAATGTAATACGTTTTTGAGGTTTTCTGTGAGGGATTGTGCTTATTATCTATGAAGACCTTAAATTATATGGTGTGAGTAAATCTGAATGTAAATGGCATCCACTAAATGTGTGCAAGAATGCAGATATGAAGTGCATTTCAACTGCCGGTAGTGGGTTAAAAACAAGGCAGAAGGTGACGTGCAAGTCTATTTTCCTCAATTAATTTTGACATTTGAAAAATGTTGACAGTTTACAGTTTCTTTTGTGTCTTGATTAGCATAATTTATTTCACCACACAGCTGCAGTCATTGGGAAAATTGCACATCAGATTATACTTGCTCTTTCCTCTGATTAGCGTAGAACCTCAATTACACTACTGGCAATAAATGACGCTTTTCAGTAAATTAAATTTCATTGACAAATGTGTGTGTTTTTATTTAAAACAACGTATGCATGTTTTACACATTAAACTCGGCTCATCAAAACCATGAGATAGATGAAGACATGCATGGACAGTGCAAAAAGAAAAAAAATCAAGTGAGTAGGAACAAGTGTATTAACTTTTCCAGAAAAGTAGGTATGTTTGAAAAATGCACTAAACAGAAGAGATGGTCATTTGTTGATTCTCTTAAATCTATATTTTTATTGATAATGAATAAATTACTTTGTCATTGTATGTGAAATTACTGCCCCATACACTGACACCACAAATTTGAAACAATTAAGATCTACAAGTATGCAGAAGACCTTCAATACTAGTATTACAATGATGTTGTGATGAGGGTATGAGGACATAATTTATTAATTTCAATATTCATTCTGGCTGACTTGTTCATTCTGGCTAATAGTGTGTGCCCTTAGAAACTTTTAAGGCATTCCAGATGAAAGAATAGCAAATTTTCAGGGTGAGTTGCATTTTTCAGAATAAAATATTATAAAGTCGATTTATTGGGGAATTTTACATCCATTCCTACATTCCGTCTTTCTAGTTGTGTGAGCTAAATAAAAATATAGTACATTAGAGTCCTTTTGAATGCATTTTACAAAATTCATGGTTCACACAATATTTTGACAGGTTGACACCTTTTGAGAGGTTACAAATTATTCCTGAGTTCGACTAACCAAAATGTCTTTGGACTGCAGGAGGAAACCGGAGCTCCCAGAGGAAAGCCATGCAGATATGGAGAAAAAGGAATTTCACATGGAAAGGACGGCTCTACCCGGGAGCCGAACCCAGGGTCTTCTCGCTGTGAGGTGACAGTGTTACCCACCGAGCCACGAAATGAGGTTTGTACATTCAGTGTATGAAACCTCAGGGAAAGCAATTAAGCATGAGCCCATGATACAGAGCTGCAATTAGTTAGATTAATGATAATGGATTACCTGGATAATCAATGTGCCTATACCAGAACTTCTTGTAAATGAATCAAATCCCCTTTGAGGAAATACACGAAGACAGCTTAATTTTAGCAAGTCTCCTGGAGCCAGGCAACGGACTGTGCCCTGGGCATATGAGCACCAGTGCGTTGATTAAAATTGGGTCTAAAAAAATCACTAGAGACAAAGGACACAGACGACTTTGAAAGTTGGAACACATTTTAGTATATGTAGCTTTAGGATCTATGTAGCTTTCATGATCTGTTTACAACATAAATAAATACAACTTAAAATTAAGAGGTGAAGATGTAAACTATATAAAGATGTGCTTTATTCATACATTTCTTTATCTTTTCAAACCATTTCAGGCAAATACCAAAAATTTGGTATAGACTTTATGTGTGAATGTTAGGGGCACTATTGTTGAACATTATAACTGTGTGGATGACGTCATATTTGGCAACAGCTGATGCACTTTCAGAGTGTTGGACAATGACTGATGGGGACCCAGGTTGCGTAGTGGGATAATATGCTAGCGCATCAGAGCTGGGATTTTGGAATCCCACAAATTCAAAAGGTTGGCTGGGCACAACCTACAATTCTTATTGCCTGTATTTGTCATAAATATTTAAACCTAGGTCAGAACTCGGGGGGCAGCCATTGAAGACTTTCTTGGAGCCCCGAAGCTCAAAGGCCTGAAAACGGATGCATAGCAAAGCCAGGATTAGAACGTGAAACTTAATTAGTAACCCACAGCTCTACTCCCTGAGCTACCACAGTCCCACTCCACCAGTTACTGCTGGTTGCACTGATCTTGAGTAACATTATGACTACTGACAGGTGACATAAATAACACGTGATTATCATCATCATGACACCTGTTAGTGTGTGCGATATATTATGCAGTAAGTTAACATTTCTCCATGAAGTTGATGTTAATAAGAGAGTCTTTATTGTCTTGTTTATTTAGGATACACACAGGTACATATTAAAACTAACCAATGTTCCTCCAGGACAGTTAAGAGATGAGACTAGAGACGTGTGTTGGTCAGTACATGGTACTGAGTGAAATGTACATGAGGAAGATGTTAGAAAAATGTGCAGCTGGTACAGAGCATCCCAAAACTGCAACTGCGGAGGGGTGTTGCTGGTCTTCAGTGGTCAGTATCTGTGAAAAGTGGTCTGAGAAAGGAACAGTGGTAAGCATCATTGGTGGCCTAGGCTCATTAATGCGTATGGGGAGCGATATCAGGCCCGTGATTCTAGCCAGTACTGCAGCACTAATTCTTGAAGACCGAGTAATTTAGCAGTCAAATGCCAGCCAGTTAAATCACGGTATACTTTTAAAAGTGGGAGAAAAAATATAGAATATGGAAGAAAAAACGCGTAAAACAGTGACCGCAACAAACCTGCTACGATTAAGAGATGAATGGGAACACGCTGTCTGGTAGGGGCGTGGTCATTTGACTGAGGGGGCGTGGTCGCGTAGGCAGCGCGCAGGTTGTCCGGTATGGAGACGCTCACCGAGATGAGCGCGTGCTGGACTGCTGTCATTAAAAACGACCTGGAATTAAAACCACCCTTAGCACTTATATTTTACTAATATTTACTCACATGAACCGTACGCTGTACTGCGGTTGAGCAAACTTCTGAGTTCGGTACGTTCTCACTTCGTTTTATTCGTGGCGGAGTGATTTCATTTCGCGGCGTTTCGGGAATTTAAAAAGACGCTCGAGCCACCTGACCACAACCCACCCGACGTATGGGTCGTTTATTCTTTTGTGTCGTTTATTTTGTGACACGTTTGTGGACAAACGGATTTATTTATTGGACTTTTGGCTGTTTGGTGGACATCTGGACGAAATTTAGTGCACAGAAAGGGACAGGAAGGATGTTTGAGTGAGCTGCAGTGTGGAATTAACAGGCGAAGCTTGCGTTTGGAGCGAGGGTGCGTTCGCTTGTCCTGATATTTTTCACGTTGCAAAGGATGTTGTAAAGTAACACGACTCGAGAAGAAAGAACGACGACAGCCCGGACGACGTTGAAGAAAATACAAACAAACGACAGGATATTATTATGGCTATGCCGGCGCTTTGGTTCGTCGTGTTCGCCTTCACCAACTTGCTCCTCACTGACGGAAACAACCGGCATGCTGTGTACTGGAACAGCTCCAATATTCAGTACGTGCACTACATTACTTTCTTACTGCTTAGTATTCAGCTCTCTTCTACTTGTAATTCTATGATCTGTCATCGAAGCTGTGGTTGAATGAGCGCTAAATATCCACGCAAGCACCGTGTCATTTGATTATGCGCAATTGAATTGCCTTTCTGGATTGACACTTTTCTAGCTGGCCGGCTGCGTGCTCTCCAAAGTGCACCGTTTCGATGTAAAGTAGGTTAGACGTTGATGGCTTAAATATTTTATATGCCACCTTACGCCATCCTGCTCTTTTAATGCTAAAGCTTTGGATTTATCTTTGTCTACCAGCATGCATGTTTCATATGTATGCTTCATACAATAAACAACTGCCCGTGCTGCAGAAGTCAGTCAGGGGTATGTTCGAATTTACTGTGAGTTTGTAATTACAAATGCATCATTGTGCATGGTGCGTCCTTTCTTTCCCATTTGTATTCAGCTCACTCACTTATCTGTGCATCTCCATTCTCTGTCCTCATTTCTGCCGGTCCATCCATCTACGCTCCTGTCTGTATCCATCCATCCATCCATCGATCCATGAGATTTATTATCAGTAGAACAAATTCATCCGCTATACTTGAAGTGATGTGTGTTCTGTATCATTGGAGGGAAGCATTAGGAATACTTTTTCCAAAGTCAGACTTCATCATATTGTGCATTGTTTTATTCTGCTTTTGATACCCTGGTAATATTGGAACATTTGTGTGTATTGGTTTTACAGATTCGTTATACACTTATATTTTTAATTCTGTTATCCGTCTACCCCAAACTACCCACGCCAATTCTCACTCAGAGCTATATTACCTGCTCCATTGATGCCGACCTCTCATCCCTCTTCCGAGGTTTCCCGCTCTGAGCTGTCGAACCTTCCCAAAATGGCATCTGTGTGTCTGTTCGTTGTCTATATCCTGTTGACATTTTTCATTTCTGATCCGGTCCCAATACTTATCTAATACTGACATCCTATCAGCGGCTGGCATAGATTTACAGGTTGACGGGATCATGATGGCGGTGTGCTTTTCCAATCTTTTGTGGTGATGTCCTCACTAGGACTTATAATATGTAACACATTCACAGTATAATCATGTAGGTGGCCCATCTTTTCATGGTCCAGAGATTGTCAAATTCTGGCCCAGTTCATGCAATGCACAGATGGGTTGGGATATACAGACGTAAAAAAAAATAATTTTGAGGTTTGACCAAAATAAGCTGTGTTCTAGAGCATTCTCTTTATTATAAAACAACGCTGCTCAATTCGGTCAAACCCTTTGTCCTAAATCGTAAAACTTTTATTTTTGAATGCCTAGGCTGTATAATGTTTGCTATGCACCTGTTGTGTAGACAGATTTTTAAAACTCTGATTTATGATCTAGCTTCCTGTACATCATTTTATCGCAGTTTAATCTTTAATCGTTTATCTTCATCCTGTTGCCATCCGTCGGTCGTCCAGCTGTCCGCTCATCCATTCATCCATCCCTTTGTCCTGAACATTTACTCCCATCATGACACCACTTTACATTTACATGAGCTACAAGCATTCGCTTGAATGCTAGAGAATGCCCCATAACCTCTTCTGTTAATCACCAGCTCAATAAGCCGTAGCTGCCTCGGACCGTCGAGCCTATCATAGAATGTGTGCTTGTGGGGTGTATGGGGCATTGAAGTGAAATTCTGTGCAGGCAAATGTGTACTCAGAGATGCTTTCCAATGCCATACTTTAACGATGCTGTAGCTCATTTTTCAAGTAACCGGATCTTAACTATGGCCACAGGTTTTTCCACTTCGTGCTCCGTTCTCTGTAACTACGCCGCCACTGTTAATGATCTATGTGTTTAGCAAGCGGGCTGGATGTGCATGTTCGACATGTAGCACCGACACATTTATTCTGCATGGAATATCAGTTTATTCAGGCATACCAGTCCAGCACCTACAGTTTTTCTTAAAATGATTTTTCAAAATGATATATTTCATCGTCTTTGTGTCCTGTACAGGTTATTGTTTTAATTCATTAACATTTTGTATGCAGGCGAATCAATTCCGCTTGTTATAGCACCTTGATCGGTAAGCCCTTTTTCATCTTTCTAGGCAGTCACAAAGGCCGAAGAATATTTCTTAAATTGACCCAGATTGCAGGAAGCCGAGATGCCCGCTGTGGCCTTATTCCATGAATACAGATCTCTTATCGGTCCTCAGAGGTTTCACGCCTTGGGCTCTTGAATCTACAGAAGTGCCCAAATCGGCATATCTTCCGATCATGCGTCAGACCAGGTGCATAAAGATCACGTTATCAGACGAGATCCTTATTTGCTTACACCATTTTGTGGCCTAATTTAATCAGCAGCTCAAAGGTTTCCTGATTGTGAAGGATTTTTAGTGGTTACATGTCTCTTTTCTTAAGTAATGCAGGATCAGATGAAAGCTCAGAAGGTCCCAGTACTTCCAAACGGGATCAACAGATGATGGTCTAGACCACATAGTCTTATAAATAATAATATTGCCAGTCCCTTTACATTCAAACTTTCGTAATAACAGTGATTTTGGTTTTGTTCATTATCCTGAATTGTTTTTCCTATTTTGATGATTTACACTTCACACTTAAAAGACCAATCACACACTCTGACACCAGACATAGAGTAAGTAAATCATATACAGTGGAGGAAATAAATATTTGATCCCTTGCTGATTTGGTAAGTTTGCCCACTGACAAAGAAATGAATAGTCCAATTTTAAGGGTAGGTTTATTTTAACAGTGAGATATTGCATATCAAAAAGAAAATCCAGAAAATGACATTGTATAAAATATTTAAATATAATCGCATTTTGCAGAGAGAAATAAGTATTTGATCACCCAGCGTCTTACTTATGGTTTTGTAGCCCATTCCAGCCTTGTGCAGGTCTATGATCTGGTCCCTGACATCCTTAGAAAGCTCTTTGGTCTTGTCCATGTTGGAGAGGTTAGAGTCTGACTGATTGAGTCTGTGGACAGGTGTCTTTTATACAGGTGAAATTTAAGACAGCTGTCTTTAATGCAGCTAACGAGTTGATTACGAGCATCTAACTGGTCTGTAGGAGCCAGAATTCTTGTTTGGTAGGGGATCAAATACTTATTCCTCTCTGCAAAAGGCAATTAAATGTATATATTTTATACAATGTAAGTTTCTGGATTTTCTTTTTGATGTGCTATCTCTCACTGTTAAAATAAACCTCTACCCTTAACATTATAGACTGTCCATATCATTGTCAGTGGGCAAACTTACAACATCAGCAAGGGATCAAATATTTATGTCCTCCACTGTATACACAGTTCATACAACACTGAGAAAAATGTCTCAAAATTGAATCATGTAAGGTTTTCAAACGTCGAGATTTTGCAGCAGTGGTAAATAATGCTGGGATTCTAATTACTAAATGTGGCTGAATTCAGTGCAGCATGACTGCTCTGACAAAAAAAACAACAACATGGCGACCGATGCAGGACAAAAAACGTTTGTTGAGTTGTTTTCACATGTTAATCATTGCAGTTTTTGTATTCGAATATCAGTGAGTGGAAGTAAGGTTCAAGCTCTTTGTATTGTATATCTGGGCGGCAGGGTGGCAGCAAGAAGGTCCTGGGTTCGATCCCCGGGTGGGGCAATCTCGGTCCTTTCTGTGCAGAGTTTGCATGTTCTCCCCGTGTCCGCACAGTCCAAAGACATTCTACCAGGTTAATTGGAGACACTAAATTGTCCTGTAGGTTTACCCAGCCGTGTAACTGGAAACAGATGATCCATCAAGTGACCGAGGGTCTGCTGCGACTAATCGGATAATCATCATCATCAATTGTATATCTACAGTTATGTATCTGTATGTTTTATGCATAGTGTACCGTTTTCCATCAGCATGAAGTTTTTCAAGTCACAGTCTGTGTAATAATGCAGGCATGACTCAACATAAACAATGAAGTCGAAAAAAGGAACGCGCAGCATTGAATCAGAAACCCACGCTTAAGCTTTGATTACATTTGCACACCACTATTAAGGAGGCAGCTCTCCACTTCCACTGGCTCTGCCACAGCTAGCTAAGCTCATTACAGCTGCTTTAATGACCGGAGAAAAAGCAAATCACACACTGCTACAAAACCCTGCAAAAGAACCACACATAAAAGCAAACAAGTGATATTCAGTTACATTTTGTAAGGTATCAGGATAAGTTATCTCATTATAAAACGTTTGGATAAGCTGTTACTTTTAAAAGTCGATGTTACAATCAGGCAATGAATATGTGAAGCAGGCAGAGTAAACGTTCAACCTTATACAACGATTTATAGTGTTCTCGAAAACAGGTGGGAATAAAATGTGTGTAAATGCACCATGTAGTGTATACAATCAGTATACTAGCTGAGCCCTAGTACCGTTCTTCTTCGTCTTCATCCATTCTGATCATTTGCAAACAATAGATTTTTTAGACAAATTTCATACCTCATGTAACTCAAAACTTAAATTGAAAAATAGCAGCAAGTAGCAACATTGTGCTGTTCTTTCAACTTCTCCCATTAGGGGTCGCCACAGCAGATCGGGATCAGC
>JAYDZG010000015.1:6722866-6733245 GCA_034509265.1 Microcambeva bendego | reverse complement strand
AAAAAAGTACAAAGGAAACAATTGACATTATTTTTTTTATAAATCTGCTACTTACATTTGTAACCGCTCATGTCCGCCATTGCTGCTAATCTTCCAGACGAGCAACGCAGTGCATTATGGGTATCTGTGACCGCCCAGTGTACATCGGTTGTACACAATGCATTATTTTAGTGCACTGTTGAATTTAAGGGTTTGTTTGAAAACCTAATGTTCTCTCTACATAAACAGCAATTTTTGAGACCCTACATGCCTTAATATGCTTCCTAGTAAGGTATCTTAAAATATAAATGCTATATTCAGCTTAGAACGATTGAGCATAGGAAGCATCTTCATCTTCAGATTCAATATCCTTTGCCTTCATCCCAGGCCCCCCTCTGGCGGTTATCAATGGCAAGGCTGATCTTCATGCCAGATGGTAGTAAAAAAAAAAAACCGCCATGCAAAACTTGCATGTTCTCCTCGTATCCCCAGTAAAAAAGCACTTAGCCCGTACAAGTCGTCCAAATCAACGTTCTCATTATTTATTCTCCACCCCTTTGTCCCTCTTTTCTGTACCACAAAATACCAGCAGCTATTAGGGCTGAATGGGGCTGAATTAAATTAGTCCTGCCTGCAATACTTCTCTATAAAAGCACCCCGGCCCAGGGGCACCATCGCTATACTAATAATACCCAGGATCCGATTTTCTCAGAAATCGCTGAATGAAAAGAGCTCCCTCAGGACTGTCAGAACAAACGTAGGAAGCATGGGCGTCAACCCGAGCTGTAATTCACACCATGCTTTCTGCAGTGCTGCCACCTGCCTAGAATCATTTGGGAAACCTGGAACAGTTGGGGAATAATAAGGCACGGCGGGTTGACTGCGATTACTTTTCAGCTCCAGAGGCAGACCGGTGCGAAATACAAGGTTATTTTAAAAATGCTTCAAATTTTGGAATTGGCGTTTAATTTATGTAAACATTTATGAGTGTATTCATTTGCAAATTGATGCTTGTCAGTTAAAGATGTGATTGGTTTGAATGGTATGATGCTAACTTTGTAAGTACACATTCTTATTTATTTATTTATTGTTCTAATTTAAATGATCTTTTCATCACTGTGCAGTGAAATTGTCCTCTGCATTTTAACCCAATCCGTTCAGTAAAACATACACACTAGTGAACACTAGGGGGCAGTGAGCACACGTGCCCGGAGTGGTGGGCAGCCCTAGCCATGTCGCTCGGGGAGCAGTTAGAGGACAGGTGCCTTGCTCAAGGGCACTTAATTTGTGACCTGTTGCTTCTGGGAATCAAACCGGCAACCTTATTTCTTTTTCCATTATTTCTTATGGGAAAATAGTTTTAACTGATGCAAATTTTGACTTAAGAACAGTTGTTCAGAACCAGTTAAATTCAAGGATACGATCTCATTCAAAAGCCCTGTCCAGACACCTTAACCAGGAAGTATGTTGGAAAAAGTTACATTTGAATTCTGCTTATAGCGCTGAGCATTGCAGTAGGGATGGTGGAGGCATCACCCTGGACTGCTCTACTGGAATGCCTTTACTTGAGTATCACGTTTCTAAGTTCCTGTCTCTAGTCTTATGTTTGGATGGCTCGGTGAGCGGGTGTGTAGCTCTCTCACCTCACAACAAGAAGGTCCTGGGTTTGATTCCCAGGTGGGGCGGTCTGGGTCCTTTCTATGGGGTCCTTTCAAGCCGCCAGGCTAATCAAAATGTGAGTCTGCTGTGTTCCCAGTGAATCAGACCCACCAGGACGCTTGTTCTGTGTTGCACTGTGGTCCTGGAGGAACTTCATTTCTTTTATATATTTACTTGGATTGATCTGGAATGACAGGAAAGACTCCCATAAATAAATGAATCATTTTATTATTTTATTATTCTGTTTAAGTCTCATTTACCTGTTTTTTATATTATGAGTAACTGTGACATCTAGCACCTCAGGGTGAAATATTCAACACCCAGTATCCAAAATTTTGATTCTACACACACCTTTGCTCAGTGGTTCCCAACTGGCCGATCTTTTTCAAGGCCTTTTTTTATCAAGGGGGTGCCACAGGTTTTTAAAATATTTACTTTTAGGATAATAATTCTGAAGTAATTAATCATTAAATCATAAAAAGTACTTTGTAATATGACATGCACGCTAATTAATACCTCTGGAAGTTTTGTGAGCATAAGTTGTGTTGGCATGTACGTAGGTGTGACCTGGTGAGCTGCATTGCTGTCTTACCGCCTACATAGGGAACTATCTAAGTAAATTGGATCCTTATAAGGCAGGTTAATCAAACACGCTACTTTAGACCACGATTACATCTTGACTTGATTACTAAGCCAATGCGATTAGCAACGGCATGGGGTGGTAAAACGTAAAAGCATGAAGCGTATAAATTGTCACTGATGAGCGCAAATTTGCAAATAAATACAATTGTACACATTCATACACATTAAACATTGATAATGATTGATTGACTTGAAAAGAACTCGGTGCCAGGGCGTCGCAGCGTGTTTCTGGAAAAGGTTTGGAACACACTTTACACCGCTCTCAGTTGAGATTATTTGAAAATATGGCACTTCAGAATGTGAGCTCAGCTCAGGACATTCAGTTAGACCGGCCTAATAAATCTAGTTTAGCTCCGTTACGATTTTTGTTTTTCAATAATATGTCAGCACAGTGCAGCACACAAGGTTACACTTACGATCCAACAATGATCCAGTTAGCCAGACCAGGGCCTGCCGATGTCACCGCCAAAGCTTAAATTTCACGCATGACTGAGGAGCAAAGTCGGGCTAATTCCTAACCCCGGGGGAGGAAAAAAAAAACAAACGAAAACATAAAACCAGGTGACAAGCAGGCCAACCATGGAGGGCACATAGCTACCTCTGCCAATTCCATTTCCATTCATGCATGGATGTTGCAGATGAGCATCTTAATGCGGATTTAGGGAAAGTAGAAGGGAACAAGTGAGGTGAGACAATGAGTGTTTTGGTTAATCTTTTTTAAATGGATAAGCAGACGAAAACAATCTGCGTCCCCGTGCTCAGGGATTTTAATCACAGCTTCTCTCCTCTCATAGCCAGCCACAGATGTTCGTTCTTTTATTCTCGGTTTTACCACCGCCGTATCATATTCAGGCATGCGATGGGCCCGAATTATAATTCCACCGTTTGACTATCTATTCCAGATGCCTCAGAGGCCAGAAAATATGATGCCGCATGTGCACATGGGTAACATGAGGCTTGTATTTTGTACAGTAAACTTTGAAGCAGCATTTGTCCATGTGACTCTGTAGTGCTTGACAAAGGTTTGATAAAGTAAACGTTTAGCCATGTAGTTATATCAGATAAGCCTGTACCCTTGGCCTGTACCCAAATTCCTTCATGGTCTTTAAATCTTTTAATAATATTATGCACTGTAGATAAAGAAATATGCAAATCAATTCTAATCCTTCTTTCAATCACTTCATCAAGTAATCACATAATTATTTAAACTTTTCACCATTACTAGCTCAAATTGTCCCCGTCCCAACATATTTTGGCATGGATTGGTGGAATTCAGTTTATTTATCAATTAAAAGAAGTAGAGCAGACAAAATGTGAAATATCGCCGGTTCAAACTGTCAGCATTAAATGCATCAAAAGTCAAAGTAAATATAACGAACACAGTTTTGTTTTATTTGCATTTCCCATGCTTTCCAAACTTTTTCCTGATTTCAGATTTTAATATGACAACAAGGTACACAATGCATTTGTGTCTTTGTTACTGCGGTGATCCCGTCGTCGATCCTGTTCCAGATCTCAGCAGTCAGCTGTTTAACTTGAACAGATTTTGAGGAAAACGTGGTGTGCAGTTTCTAAAACCGCCTGATAAATGACCTGGTACTCACACCGCTCGTATACTCTCTACATCTGTGCTGTTATTTTGAGCCTGTTTCAGCAATATGCTACATTTATTTCCCAGGGCAGCCCGCTTAGGCAAAGGATGTGATAAAATGTCTCATCTGTTTAGTGGACACAGCATGTTTAGCAGGATCTGATACCACGGTCAGGGATGCCCAAGAATTTAGGTACTAGATTTGATCCTCATACGACATCCAACAGGGATACATTGACCCACATTGATTGGAATTGGAATTGGAATTGACAGAATAAATGCATCCATATGTTATCACAATAAAAAATGCAAAAAAATTGGAACTCGGCTTCTGGATCCTGTTTCCTTTGTTTGTTTGAGGTCTTGTCAGTGGCAATGTAAGTGTTTTCTCCTATAAGGGAGAGCCTGAGGCTAACTGTGTTAGCTTAGTAAGTGACTGAAGCCTTAAGCAGGATCATTTGCAACTAAATGCAATGAACACAGCTTTATTTGTGAAGGAAATGAAGCAGTTTAATTACCACTCAGTGGCAGGAGACTCGATCAATTCTGACCATTTTGTTAGTTTGTTCTTATATAATAGTATTGAAGAAAGACAAACATTTATTTTTCTGCATTTAAATCTAAACGTGCCACTGATAATTATTAAATTATTAAAAACACGACTACTTTTAAATCTCCTTAAATTGTGGAGTCAAACTGTGCAAGCTCAACAAAAATGTGAATTAGGAATACTAACTTAGGAAAACTCTAACTTTGAAGAATGTGCAAGCATAACTTCCTTACTTATTTAAACTTTATTTGCATTTGAAAATAACTCCTGTCTTTTCTTTGCCCGCCATCATTTTTGTTATTTGATGATTACCACCAACCATGACTTCTTATTCTGAACTTTATTCATATGCCACAAAAACACCAAGACACACAGCTTCTGAGAAATGCCACTGATGCCTAACAAGTTCCTGTTTTCCAAGCTTTTGACCAAGTGCTTTGCAGCAGAGCTGGTTTAAAGCTTGTTTTAAATAAAAATTTTATTTTTATTACATGAAAATGAACAATGTATCAACTAAATTGCACTTTAGTTGGAAAAAGCCTTTATATTCACACACATTCATTTCATTGTTTTTTTCTTTTTCTTCGTGGTCTCGAAATTGGTATCGAAAATCGTGGAATTTTGGTATTGGTACCGACTTTTAATTTCGTATCGTGACATCCGTAGTAAAATGTAATATTAAAATGGACATTTTGACTTCAAAACCAAGTCAAGTCACTGCATTGATGGAAGGATGACAAAAGAAAAGCGGACTTTAAAAGAGTTCAAATACCTCATTTAATACAATTAATTTCATTATGAAAATGTTTTAAAAGTCGTTGAACCTTAATGTTACTGTACTGGTGTCTGTACTCGGTACCCAAACGCAAGAACTTGGTATGAGTGAATCCTTATTTATGACCTGCACTTCACACCGACTTCGTCTTTCAATTCCAATATTTCAGGACTGCACTTCCATTAGCGCCCGACGGGCATGACAAAAGAGACATTTTGTGAACTAATCATGAACACAAATAAACAAACAAAAGGGCAAATCGAGCAAGATAAAATGAACAAGAACAACGAGGAGTAATTATGGAGAATAATGACTCCACTAATCCAGCACTGAAGTTCTAATAATTACGGTGTGGCAGTGAACGGCTGCGTGGGGGTTTCGGGTCATGACAGGTGGCACAGGCGGTGTGACTGTCATCAGAGCTCAGCTTCCCTGATCCCGCCAAATCATGCATCATTTACTCGCAGCGTGAAAGCCGCGCACAGGTTAGCCGCTCACTGAGCGCGTGTTCACGCCTCGTTCGGAGAATATCGCGAACGAATTCAGATACCTAGAACGGCGCCACTGTGTACAGAACCGTAATTATATCCTCTCACACTCATTTAATGACTCCTTTTAATCACGCCGTCGGTTGTTTAATAATGAGTGCTAATTATAATCTATCGACTCATCGACAGGATCAACAAACGTGTTTATCACATGAGTCGCCATACAGCATAAAGGTCCTGGGTTTGATCCCCAGACACGCCGGTCCATGTCCTGTCTCTGAGGAGTTTGCATGTTCTACCCGTGTCCGTGTGGGTTTCCTCTGGGAGATCGGATTCGCTCCCGCCATAAGGAATTGTCCATTAGTTTCCTGGACACTAGGATGAACGAACTGGTGCATTGTAGTGCCGGTCCCAAGCATGGGTAAATAAGGAGGGTTGTGTCAGGAAGGGCACCCGGTGTAAAAACCATCTTAAAAGTAACACATGCTGCTTTAAGATCTTAATGTACTTTTCTGCATGAATGCATCCATCATAGACGTGTAAATGACCATGACAGACCCATACCTATAACAGTCTGGATGGTCCTTAAAAAAAGAAAAAAAAAGATCCGAATGCTGATTCATCTGATCACAATACATGCTTTTATTCTGTGATGGTCCATCCTAAATGCCTCTGAGCCCAGAGAGGTCAACACAGCTTCTAGACATGGTTAACAAAGGCTGTTATTTTGAACAGTGAAGGTTTACATGTGACTCAGCATCATAGTTCTTGACTAAAGTTTGATAAAGTACTCCATTGTCCAGGTGGTTATATCAGATAGTGTTGAGTGGCGGTTCTTGATGCAGTGCCGTCTGAGACATCGAAGATCCCAGATGATCAGCTTAAGCCTGCACACTTTTCCCTTACAAATTAAGTCCTAAAGGTTGCTTGAATTGTTTAAAGATATCATTCACTGTAGAGGGAGACATATGCAAATCCCTTCTCATCTTTCTTTGAGGTTCATTGAATTTTGTGCACAGACTGGAGATAATAATATATTTTTTTCTTCACTTCATTACTTACCCTTTTACATTACTGTAACGTGTTGCAGGAGTAAATTGCTGGGATGGATATTTATTCATAAATTAAATATCTCCGGTTTGTACCGTCTGTGATCAAGTAAAAGTAAATGTAAGAAACACTGCATTTTTTTTCATACTCTTCCAACTTTTTTCTGAATTTGGGTTGTAAATATTACATTTAGCATGATTTGCAATTATTCATCAGTTAAGTTCATTTTCTTTAACCCCTTATCCTAATTAGGGTCAGGGAGGGATGCTGGAGCCTATCCCAGCTCTTCAACGGGCACAAGGCACATGGAAACACCCTGGATGGGGCGTCAGTCTATTGCAGGTACCTAATGGACAATTCAGTGTCTCTAATCAACCTGGTAGCATGTCTTTGGACTTTGGGAGGTAACCGGCGTACCCGGAGGAAACCCAGGGAGAAACGAGGAGAACATGCAAACAGAAAGGACCTAGATTGCCCCACCAGGGGGTCGAACCCAGGACCTTCTTGCTGTGAGGCGACAGTGCTACCCACTAAGCCACCGTGCCCAATTATTTGATTTGCAAAAGGAACCTTGAATTGTTTTAATGATTGATAAAAGTGATGTATCGGTGTGTTCTGACTTTCATTCTCATGTAGTGTGAGTACTAAATAAACCTGGACATTTTCAAAACAACAGCAGGTGAAGTATAAGCGTTTTGAAGATGAACTTAATTAGACGTAAGGATTAACACTGTATGCTAATAAAACCAGGCTGAGCGTTTTACTCTGTGCTTCATTTTTATGGTTTCTCCACATGGGGTGGAGCTGTTAGCCCAATTACATGGTCTAAGATCAAGGGTGTAGCAAGAACTACTTTCATGTTGCTTGATAAATGCTAAAATAGTGTGTGGGAGAAAAAATTTAGACCACTTCATTTTTTTTCGTTCTTTAGTTTTATTATTTATGAGTATGTGTTTGACCAAAATGAGCAGTGTTTGTTTTATTCTATTTACTAGAATAATAATTATATTATAATAAACAATGGTCATTTTGGTCAAACACATACCAAGAAATTATAAAAAAAAGAAAAAGAACTGATCATTTTCAATTGGTCTCTTTTTCCATGATTCGTTTATTTTAAATTTTTATATTATTTCACGGACAACCCACGCACATTCTCAGAATTTGTGATATGTATTGTAATGTAATGGTATTTTAATTGTAATGGTATTTTTCATGGCAATATACATTTTTCAGGCATTTTAATTCTAATGTATTACGAACAATATAATATACTAATTTTGTAAGATAAATATGAACGTAGATTTAGCTAAATGTACCCTACTTACACCAGAAAATAAAATAAAATTCACTTGCATGAATGACAGTACGTACATATCGGAGAAACATCAGTACAGTGATACAAGCCGGTCTGTTGTAAGTGGTGTAATAATGCAATAGAGATCATCGTATGTTTTAAGCTGAAGAAAGTACAACATGTCGAGTGCTGTTATTTCAGAAAAGAATATCTTTAACAAAACCTCTTTATTAACCAAAGCATCAGTGCTTGTGATCAGGACGCTTGTACAATACCCGGGGGCAACAACACAGAGAGATTAATAAAAGAAGGCTACACCCTTCAAAGTACACTCACTGATGTAAATTGTTCTACACAACAGAACAAGATGAGTCTTGTAAGATGTGCTTGTGTGTTAACAAATCTAAAAAACATTTACAACGGTTGACTCAATACTAAACAACCGTGTTCAAGGGTCCTTATAATGGTAACCTACTTATTTACCAAAAGAACTATGCTTTATAGTAAATAACCTGTGCAGTTTCTAAGCTGTAACTCCCGCCTCCGCTCAGGTCACTGATTGGCCAGTAAGACAGGTGCCGCTTCATAGTCGAATCTATTGGATAGAGTGACAGTGCGCGGGCACAAATTACTGCAGTAGCGACTGAAAATATGTTTTATTATAATTTAATTGATAAAAATGGGCATTTATTTGGACTGTGTCTATTATTCGTGGTTATTCACTGTTCGTGGCTGCTCTAGAAACACAACCCCCATGAATTTCGGGACTTTACTGTATACAGTAATTCATTTAGGGATGCACCGACACCACTCTTTGTCACTTGCATTTGGGTACTACTAATACGAGTACGATAACATTTTATATCTAACAATGACTTCCAAATCATGTTTGTCATTTTCATAATGAGATTTAATGAGATTGCTTGTATTTAATGAGCTATTTATAACTCTTCCTCTTGGCAGTTAAGCACAACATAGTTTGCAGTCTGCTGTACTTGTTCACAATGAGGAATGTTTGCTTGCTTGGACGTTGCCTTATTAGGCTGGTTAAACACAGTTAGCATCAAGAAATTGAAACCTTGTAGAACGTCTCTCTCTGTGTGCTGAAAACATTGTTGGATTAAATTTAAGGATTAAATGAGGATACGATGGGTATACTTTAAGTAATCAAATTACTCGAGTTCTCAAGGAATTGTTACATGTGGAAAAAATAATTCACTGTGGTACTGCATTGCTTTTACAACAAAGCCTGATGTGACTCCGTGGCCCCCCAAACATTGTGTTTTTGAAATCCTGGATTTATGTCTTTTTTAATTGCAGTTGCAAAAAAATTCTGTTATAAATCCAAAATATTTATTTCTAAACCGGCCGTGCGGTGTCAAACTGAAGCCCTTCCTGGGTGTCTAATTGAAACTGACAGTTTTATTATGAGAGCTGCCAATTCAGCGGGTATGTTTCTAGGAAATGGATGTACTTTCTAAATTACATTACTCGCTCATTGTTGGAAAGAACATAGGGGACTTATCACATTATCACATTGAAAGAAAACACAATGAACACACATTATGTTGCCAAAAGTATTCTCTTGTCTGTAGTTATATGAACTTGAGTGAAATCCCGTTCTCAATCCGTTGGGTTTAATACATCTTTCCTTTGCAGCTATAACAGCTTTAACTCTTCTGGGAAGGCTTTTCATAAGATTTAGGAGTGTGTTTATGGCTTTCTTTAACCGAAATGTGAACATTTGTGAGGTCAGACATTAATTCAGGACATTAAATGAACTGATCCACGTCTTTATAGATCCTGCTTTGTGCAGTGGTGTACAATCATGTTGGAACAGTCCAAAATCATCCCAAATCTCCTGGTATGTTGAAGCATTTGTGCTTGAAAAACTTAGTGCGCTCTCTACACTGGCAGCATTTTATGTAATCTTATGTGCGCTCTGTTCAAAATCCTAGCTAACTTAATATATTCCTTACTACGGTATCTTAAAATATAATCCATATATGCGGCGTAGCACGAGTGAGCTTCGGATACATGCTTATTGGGTAAGGATATCCAAGAATTCAGTGCAGCATGACTTATCTTACAATAATAATAAAAAAATAATAATAAACAAATATGTCAGCCGATGTGGAGTTGTTTTCACATGTTAATAAATCATTATTCATGTTTAATTTGTACAAAGTTTGTTTATTTGCAAGTTTATTTGCATTTTCGGTACGATGCTAACTGTGTTAGCTTAGTAGCGAAAGGTGACGTAATGACACTTTTGAATAACCTGCCGTATAAGTTGATGGCTTATTAGAATCCTCTCTAGTTAGTCTAAATATTCACATTATTGTAGC
>JAYDZG010000015.1:6555397-6573071 GCA_034509265.1 Microcambeva bendego | reverse complement strand
GGAGCACCCAAAGGAAACCCACACAGACACATAGAGAACATGCAAAGCACCAGAAAGGACCCAGACTGCTCTACTTGCTGTGAAAGTCTGGATTTGAGTTGTTGATCCTATTCTTTAAGACAGATACTCTAAAACTGAGTGAATGGTGAGTGTCCTTGAACTGTCCTTTCGAAGACATTCCGATACTTTTTTAATTGTAATACAATTAAAAATCTTACTTCTTCCAACAATAGGCAAGGACAAGGCAAGTTTATTTGTATAGCACAGGGCTCGGCAACCTTTAGACATAGTCTGGTGCAGCAACACAAAACGCAGCTTATAAACTCAAACGTTTTTTAATTTTAGAGTTTAATTGATTGTTCATCTCTAATATAAACTTATAAATCATATATTTAAAAGTTTGATGGCGCTCCCTAACTTTTTAGTTGTGGGAGCTTTATCTGCGTTTTCATTAGAACGTTTTTGTAAATAAGACATAACATTAAAATATGTGTTTGTAGTATGTTACAAATGTTAATTTGTGTGAATATTTGTAAATAATGTATGTTGTATGTCTTTTTCACCCATTTATATATATATGAGTATCGAAAGTCAAAGGAGTGTAGAAAATGAAACTTAACTTGACTGCAGTTTGCTTCCCTTTTCGACCCCTGGTATCGCACCTTTCATACAGAGTGTCAATGATAAGTGCTGTCAATCAGGAAAATAAAAGCATTAAAACATTTCTAAATGAAAAGAAAGGCCTTTTTGACATTACAATTAAATATCATTAAAATTAAAACAGGCAAAAAAAGTCAAAGGAGTGTAGAAAATGAACCTTAACTTGACCGCAGTTTGCTTCCCTTTTCGACCCCTGGTATAGCACCTTTCATACAATGATAAGCCAATGATAAGTGCTGTCAATCAGGAAAATAAAAGCATCAAAACATTTCTAAATGAAAAGAAAGGCCTTTTTGACGTTACAATTAAATATCATTAAAATTAAAACAGTCAAAAAAGTTTAAAATTCTGAACCTTAAAAAATAGTGAAATTGAGTATGCAAAGTACAATATAATATGTAGACATTTCTATATTGTTTATTTGAAATCAAGCTATCTCATTACAAAGGTTTGTAATAACAGTTTTAATCCACGTTAACCAAGAGTTCCATTAATTCTGGTGCTGACAGTACCTCACTCACACATTTGGCATTTAGTGTTCACACATCAGTTCTTCCACAATTGTGAAAATGTGTCGTTCTCACGCTCAGACTGAGTTCAGCCACAGGCTCAACTCTGTTCTCTGTTCATATCAATGCAGTGAAGTAAAAAAAATCATCAGATGTTCAACTCCCCTCCTTGGATTGCTTTAGTAGGAAGTAGCGACAATAGTGCTGGATCAGAAGCATCAATTTGGCCCATGTGTGTGGTGTTAGAAAGATAGATCCCAGATGTTGGCTTCAAAAGTACTTCTGATATTAAAAGAAATCTGGTAGCTCCGTCTGGATGAATGTTTCTAATCATATATATGAATGTTGGTGCCACGCAGCCACATTGCCCCTGGTATAATCCCTATCTCCATAAAACAGATGACCCCCACCGACAACACACACTCTTTGTGAGTATGTCTGTAGGAAATGATGTCCATTCTGCAACGTCTGTCCCAGATGTTGGAAGAAAATGCCTGGTTCTTCCAGTAAATCCCAAATGTACTCAGTGGGGTTCATAAAAATATATTTCCACAAATATCTAATTTATTTGAAGAATTGTTAGAATTAAAGAATTTGAAGAAATTCACACACTTTTATTGTAGGGAAACCTGTTCTATTTTGCTAGCTGTTAGCATTGTGCTAATGCTACATACAAACATGTGTTGTGAAACACATCAGCAGCTAGCCAGCCCACCTGCTTACTGCAATGTGGAAAACTGTAATGTGTTTAACTTGCTAGCTGCTACCAGTGTACTCACAATAGATGAATTCACTAAATTACATGTAAATTTAGAATTTTAGCACTAACATGTGCAAGCAATTAATGCTAATTGGTCAGCAGCTAGCTAGCTAGCTAGCTAGTTACTCCACCTGCCAACAGGAATGTGACAAGGGCTGTGTACTCTGTAAAAGGTAAGTAAAACCTGCAAACATGTTTTATTTATTTAACTGTTAGCATTATTCTAATACTACATGCAGTAACTAAATCATACATCATTGAGAATATGATGTAAAATGAGATCCTTTGTACAAACAATTGTGTATGCTACTTAATTAGCAGTTAGCTGACCAGCCTACCAACTGCAGTGTGAAAATTGTTTAATTTAGTTAGCAATGTGTAAAATTTAAAATCTACTAAAATGTATGAGCAATGCATAGCTAGCCTACTGTGTAACTTGAGTTAAAAAAGGCTGTGTACTATGTAAAAGGTGAGTACACCTTGCATGCTTGTTTACATTTATTTAGATGTAAGCAATATACAAATTTTACTTGCTTTAACTAAACCCCAAATCAGTATTTGCCCTAAAATCTGTGACCAGTGTATGGTAGTAGATAAGCAGCTGGCTTGCCACATATTGACTGAAATGTGAAAATTAAACTTTGTACTGGGAAAAATTAAAACTGACAAGTTTGCATTTAGCTAGCTTTTAACTAATACTACCAACATACACATGTGTATTTTGGGCTAGTCACTAAATCTGATAATGTAAACTGACACTCACTTGTAATTCACATTGGTGTTTGATCAGCAACTAGTTTAAGAAATGTATTGTGTACCATGTAAAAAGACACTTGGAAGGTGGATTTATTTAGCTATTTAATACTATCTGTATTAAATCACTTCAAATGGAAGTGAGCCTCTTTGTAATAAAATTTGTGACCAATACATGGTAGTCGATTAACTTGAACTGCTAACTTGAATGTAAATCTAACTCGTAAGCGTGTTCTGTTCAGTTAACTGATATGCTTTTACTAAATGTGTTTACGAGATCGGTACAAATAAAATTTGAGACTCTTTTGTTAATTGTGCAAAAGTAAAAACACAATTATCTGTGCTGATTAAATATATATTGTATCCCACTACATGGGTCCTGATAATATTTTAGCTGCTGTGATCTAAACTAAAATAAGATGTATTGATCTCAATAGAGACTGAATGTTACTGAAGATAGCTAAAAATACTAATTGTACATTTGTTTAAAAAACCTACATGTTTTTTCTCACAAAGCTTAGTAAATTAGCGTCATTAGCTATGTAGGCTGGCGTTTTAGAAAAAGAAAGTACTTGGATGTCTTACTGTGAAACTGTTAAGTTGACAATTGAACCATAAACGTTCTATTAATTTTTACATAAAATAGCATCAATTCATTGTAGAACTGTAAAGTAATTCACAGTTTTACTATGATATTTTTATAGCAGAAATGTGAAATAGTTCACGGTTCGTGTGTAAAAGTTTATAGTGGAACTTTCAACTACATTATGAAATTTCACAGTAGAACCATTACGTGGTTCCTGAGCTGCTATTATAATGTGAAAAACAGTTTACTTTAAAAAGTTTTACAGACAGTAAACAGGCGACACGGCGGCCAAGTGGGTAGAATTGTTGCTTCACAACAAGAAGGTCCTGGGTTTGATGCGGGTGGGACGGACTAGGTCCGTTCTGTGTGTTCTCCACGTGTGGGTTTACTCCGGGTGCTCCGGTTTCCTTCCACAATCCAAAAACATGCAAATGAGGTGAATTGGAGAAACAAAATTTCTCATGAATGTGTTAAATATAAACGTCTGAACTGACGGATCTTGTGTTATGAATGTAACCAAGTGAAAAACATGTCATTACAATCGCTAGAAACAATAAACAAACAAACATGGACAGTAAAATATTAGTTCCCCTACACCCCCAATACACTGTATGCACAGATACCATTTCTAAAAGTTTCCATTTCCCCACCTTGGTTTTCTCCATTTTGTGTCTGTGTGTGTCTGTGTGTGTCTGTGTGTGTCTGTGTGTGTCTGTGTGTGTCTGTGTGTGTCTGTGTGTGTCTGTGTGTGTGTGTGTGTGTGTGTGTTTCCTCTACGCTTTAGAAAACAGAAGTAACTGGTTAATCTGGCCAGAAAATCTAGATCTAGGATCTAAGCATGACTAAATAAACATCTGTTTGGGATGCCCATAAATAAACAGTTACACTATCCATAGTGTATTTTTACTCCAGATTTGTTGCAACTATAATTAAAACTCGACTTGTTATAACCTCTAGTTTTGCATTATACATTTCTATATAAGCCCTAAATTTAATTACTTTATTTTTTCGACTCAATGTGTGTGTTCGTCACCCCCTTTGACTCTCTACCTATTTAAGTACCAAGCCTCTCTGTACTATCTTACTTTATTTTAGCTGTTTCCCCAAGCGCCTGTCCTGCCTTTCCTCTGGTTTTTGTGCTTCTATCTCTCTCTGGCCCTGTAACCATTGTTCCACCCTTCCTCGTGCTCATCTCCAGAGAGCCGTGTTTTATTGCCATGACCGTAAAAACAGCTGTCACACCACCGGCTGTGCTGCGCCCTTCTCCTTGTCCCATATGTTTTTTTAAAATGGCTGCACTGTCATCGTAAATCAGACTTTTTGCGGTTTGACCTCCGCTGAAAAGCCTGCGCAGGTTCAGGGGTGATGAGGTTTTCTTCAGCAGAGACAGGCACACACAAACACACACAAACGTACACACTCTGTCACCTATAGGGCCATTTCAATGTCTCAAATTAACCTGACTGCATGTTTTTAGACTGTGGGAGGAACCCACGCACATACCAGGAGAACATGAAAACTCCACATGGAAATTAGTCGGGCTGCCTTGCCTTGGAGATTGAACCCAGACTCTTTTTGCTTTTAGGTGCCAGTGCTAACCACTAAGCCACCAGTCTACTGTCACCTCACAGCAATATCCTCTAGGTCTGGGTACTTCCTGTAAAGAGATTGAATGCTCTCCACTTTTTAGTGGTTTTTATGTTGTACAAAATTACAAAAAAAGTAGTTACAATCCTATTTAGGAATAACACCGTCTACAACAGATAATGTGTGTAATCATTTGAGCCTATCCCAGCTCTTCAACGGGTGCAAGGCACACGGTAAGACCCAATATGGGGCGCCAGTCCATCGCAGTACTTAATTCAGTGTATTCAATCAACCTGGTAGCATGTCTTTGGACTGTGAGAGGAAACCGGAGTATACAGAAGAAATCCATGGGGAGAACAGGACCTTCTCGCTGTGTTGGCGCAGTGCTACCCACTAAGCCGCCGTGATTGGAGCTATTTTCAAACATAAATTATTATTGATGTTTAATTTGTATAAACATGTATTTATTTGCAAGTTCGGGCTTGTCAGTGACCTTTTTTAGCAGAGCCGAGACTCGAACCTGAAAGAACCTTCAGAATCTCATCTCATTTGATGGTTGAATTTCTAACGCTGAACGATCAACTTATTAATTTATTTCTTTTAATTCTAGCTTTTACAGTTTCTAAATAAATGTATGAAAAAGTAGTGAAATATCTCCTAAACCTCGGCCCCTTACAAAGTCTGACAAAAGATAAATAGTCTATCCTTCCTTTCTGAGTTTCTCCTCCTCTTTCCTGATAAATAGACTTTTTTTTCCCCACCGGTCCTCTGCTATCAGTTCGCATGTCACTTCAGTTAATTTACAGTGTTTTAGTTTGCTCACATTTCACTGGGTTACTAACTAATCCCAGCACATCTGTGTCTACATGTGGAGATATATACGTTTATCTAAATTCCCTCTGGAGTCTAAATAATTGTAAATGTACACTAAGAACACCAAAATTGTTTAAAATATTTGTAGAGTTCACAGTTTGGAGAGAAACACATGGCCACCAACACCTTCAGCCATGTTGTAGTAATTAAAGATGTGAAAGAAGCTTTTGACAGGAACAGCAATATTCTCGTGTTCTCTTGGTGAAACATGGCTTCAAACAGTGAGGCCCTTTAAAACGCAGGGAATATTATCTCAGCTTTTTGGGAGCTAAAAAAAGCTCACACATTAAAAGAATTAAGGGAACCATGTGTTCCTTATCAGTAAACACGATTTATAGAGGCACATTCTTTATTTGCTTGGGAAAATGCATAGTTTACATTTTATTTTCATGTTTTCCTTACTTAAAGTGGCTAAGTCTTTAGCACTGTCACCTCACAGTGAGAAGGTCTGGGGTTTGATCCCCAGGTCAGGTCCTTTCTGTGTGGAGTTTGCATGTTCTCACCATGTCTACATGGGCTTTTCCGGTGTATCCCGGCTTCCTCCTAAGTCCAAAAACACACCGTCAGGTTAACTAGAGACACTGAAATGTCATGTGCGTGTGTGTGTGTGTGTGTGTGTGTCCACTCTGCAATGAACTAGGGCCTCGTCCAGAGTGCCTTGTGCTTATTGAAAAGCTGGGATACGCTCCAGCACCCCCTTACGCAATACTAAATGGACTACACAACTTTCAAGTTGTTTAGATCACTGTACAGTTCACACTACATGGCCGTGTCTCTTGGAAAGGACCTACTTATAGACTAGAAGTCAAAAAGGGACGCATGTTTTTGGATCAGAGCACATGGAGAGAGGACACGGAGGGCTCACCTCTTAAAGGGACGGTTTACAAATACAAATATTTAGATTAGTTAAAAGCTTTGACACCTTGTGTTTTATCTTTGTAAAGTATTATTATCCCACACATATTTACAACTTCTTCTTATTATTCTTATTATTATTATTGTTGTTGTTATTATTGGCATGTTGTTGTTAACATATTTTGGCATGTTGGTTGAGTTGATTGCTCTGTCACCTAGCAGCAAGAAGGTCCTGAGTTAGATTCCTATGTGGAGCCCTCTGGGTTCTCCTGTGTTAATGTGGGTTTCTTTTGGGAACTCTTACAGGCAAAAAAACATGTAGTCAAGTACATTGGAGACACTAAGTTGTCCTATATGTACCTACCACTAGGATGCACAAACCAATGAATTGTAGTGCTGGTCCCAAGCCCGGATAAATAGGGAGGGTTGTGCCAGGAAGTGTATCCGGCATAAAAACCATGCCAATTCAATGATGCAGATCTTAATTAACCTATTTTGATTATCAAAACCTAATTTCCAAAGTTTGCCAGCAGTCACAAGCACTTTAATCTGCACTTCAGAAACCATAATTCTGGTCCATTTTTGGTCCATGTCCTATTATGGTGCTTGCGAATATAATGGCAATTTTGAACCCAGCACAACGCTGGCAAAACAAAATACTAGTGTGCTGATTTTTTTAAGCATCTGCCCAAACCTGTTCAGAATCCATCAGCACTAAATAGTTTTGCTAACCTTGAGTGCAGAATTATGATGTCTCTGTGCCAAAAGAGAACTAGTTTCGTAGTTAAGAAGCTGGATCAGTTTTCTTGTACCGAACTATGAAGTTAATTTGTGCAGTAGAAAAAAGGCCTCACAAAAAATGTTTCTTTTACCATGTGCTGATGGCTTAATAACGCGTAGCTATTATCGAGGCCTCTATAAAACGGTGTTGACCAGAGGTCAGGGTAAGCTCTGGCACTTCTCTAGTTCAGCTTGAGAAATGAGGGAGAAATTATCAAAGCATGACCTAACTAGTGCAATGCGAGCCCTGTTGCTCAATGTGCAATGAAAGTAAAATATGGCTCTATATATAATTCTGCAACCTTTGTTTTAGCTTGGTATGTCTAAAAAGCATCTTGTACGGTTTTACCTTTGTTGAATTTATAAAGGATTCGGCACCCATACATTTTAAAAGCATGCAGATGGTGAAGCCGTAATCTTAAGAAGCACACATATGTCTTTTTTAATAAAAATAAATTGTAATTGATCTCTAAAAGCAATTGTTTCATTCAAATGTGACTCACTACACAGATTGGGTTAAAATGCTGAGGACAAATTTAACTGCACATTGATTAAAATATTCAAAATTTAATTAAAATGTATCAAGTTAAAAGAATATTTCACTGGCACAGCAGTAAAACATTTTTTTGTCATCCGACAATTTGGGCGCCTACACGAACAATGATTGGTTGTTACATACAGATGTGGCTTTCTGTACATAAAGGGTGCGTGTGGCTCGTGCAGATGTAGTCGGGAGGGGAAGGCTCTCCTCATTCAGCAACAAGGGCAGTATTGGAGGGGAAGTATAATGCATTCAAGGTAATTGGATGAGATAGATTAGGGAGAAAATTGGGGCGGGGGGTTGCAGAAATAAGTCAATAAAATAATAAAAACACATCTTGAAGTGGTTAGGTTTTATGGTAAACTATGACTCAGGCATTGTGCATTTTGTATTCTTTCAAAAACACTATTATAAAAATGAACCATTATTCCTAAAAAAAACATAATTCTAGAATGTTTCAGCATTTTTTCAGTTCAAGTAACTGAAAGAGCAATGTAGATACGTTTTGGGATTATGCTAATATAGGTATTGGTGGCGGGTAAAATGATGCAGTCAGCTACTGCTCACTTGTTGGGGGGGAGCAGTAGTTAAATCGCGACCTTTCGGGAAGGAGTGAAAGTCATGGGATCAGGTAATTAGATACAGACTGAGAAGAGAATTGTGGGGAAATAGAAAATAATTCAGAAGTTCAAAAGTGGTGTTTTTATCATCTTTTACTGTTTGGTTTTAAGGTAAACCAAGAATAACTTGCATCGTGCTCTTTGTATTCTTTAAATAGCACAAAATTCGAAAAAAAAAAAGTCTGGAATGTTCCATCATTCATCTCCAGCAACCGCAAAAACAATGGAGATGTGCTTTTGGATCGCGCCCATTATTATCTGTTTTGCTTTTCTACCCAGACCTTCTTAGGCACCATGCTTGCTTTGAGATCCACACCTTGTCCACAGATGTTAGCAAACTATTTCAACAATCAGCTCAAGCAATAAGGTTTACATTACCTGAAATGCTTGCCTTTGCGAGTATGTTTAAGAGGTCAGCCGGGCGGAACACTCCACCGTGTTATTTATTCCATCCATGGCTTTAAACGTGCCAACAGCTCGGCGCGCTCAGCACTTGGCATCCTGCTAATATTTTCTGTCTTTTTTTTTTTCAAACATCTTTTTAACATCTTAAGCGATCGTAAAGTTTGTGTGTGTGTGTTTAGACTTTTGGGCAGTGCTTTATAGTCATTTGTGTAGAAGCTAATACATACAGACTTACAGGAACTATCAGCATGTCGTAAAACGAACAAAGAACTTCTCAAAGTCATACTACTGGAGCCAAGCCTTGTCTGGTCCATCTAGTACAACTACATTAACACTGTCATCACAGAAATGATCTTTGCCAAGGTTGCTGAAAGCCCATACCATGACAGACCCTGGACTTGTTGATGATAATGGCCCGGATTCGTCATTGGTCAAAAACACCTGACGGAATGCTGATTCATCTGACCAAAATACCCGTTTCCACTGTGTTCTGGTCCATCCTAGATACCTCTGATGACGCTTTTGCACATGGTTAATGTAATGCTTTTTGTGCACAGTAAACTTTGTGTTTGAGGTTTGATAAGTAATCCCTTATCTATGTGGTTATATCAGATAGTGTTGAGTGGTGGTTCTTGATGCAGTGCCGTCTGAGCAATCAGAGATATCAGATGTTCAGCTTAAGCCTGCATCCCTGGCCTTTACAGACTAAAATGTCTGGAATCATTTGATGATAATATGCATTGTAGAGGAAGAAATCACCTTTGACATTACCTGTTTAGCATCACTTTTACAAGTAAAGTACAGTGCTTTACTTTTTCCATCAGTTTGTGCTCTGACATGTACTGTCAACTATGGGACCTTGTATAGAGAGAAATAATGTCAAATCATGTCACATCAACTGGATTTACCACAGGTAGACTTTAATCAATTGTCAAAACAACTGAAGGATGATCAGTGAAAACAGTATGCACCTGAGAACAGTTTTGTGTCATGGCGAACACTGTGAAAACTTATGTATGTGTGAGTTTTTGATAAAATTCTAAATAATCTTGTTTCACTTTGTCATTATGGTGTATTGTGTGTAGAGTTTGGAGGGAGAAATGAATCCAATGCATTGTAGAAGAAGGCTGTATCATAACAAAATGTGGAAAAAGTGAAGCACTGTGAATACATACTTTCTGGATTCAATGCAAATGCTTGATTTTATAGTCACCAACCACTTTTGGATGGATTTTGACTTATGGTTTGGATCATTATTCTGCTAAAACAACCAGACATGTTACAGGTTTAGCTTCTTGGCAGAGGAAGGCATATTTTTATAAAATTAAATAGTACTTTAAGGAGTCCATGATGACCTAAAGGTTCCAAGGATCTTTGGGGGCCTTTGGAGGACAAAAAGCCTCAGTTCATTACATGTTTTTTTATTTATTTTAACTTCATTCACCACTTGGGATAATGTTCTGAATAGTCTTAAAGTATTATTTTTATGGCAAGCCCACATTCATGTTTTTTTAGTTTTTGTTTCGTTCAACAGCCCTATTTTTGTCTCCTCTAATCATGGAACCTGGTTCCAGTCAAAGTTTCAGTAGTGTCTAGCAAAGTTCAAGCACATATGTTTGTCCTTAGTTGACAGAAAAGGCTTTCCTTTGTTTTGCCTGTCGGATAATTAGCTGGAATGTCAGGGATGTCTTGGATTTATTAGATTTGAAGACTTGTATCTGCAATATCTTCAATTGTAATGTCTGGAAAAGTCTTTCTCTCTCCATCCAACCAAAATACACATTTACCTTGTCACATTTAAAGACATTCTAGTGATGATGATATAATTTAATGGAAGTTTACAGCAAGACGTACAAACAAGCAATTTGTAAATGTTCTCTAGATGTCCACATTCATTGTGTTATCTCCCAGCTACTGTATTAGGGAAACATTATTACATCTAAATGACCTCTAATAGGCAGGTTTGGTAGATGCTACCAGGTTTCTGTTCCCTTTCTTTTGGATTCTTTGCTCATTTTTCTTGTTCAAAAGCTTTAAACTCAATAGCTTTTATATTCAACTGCTTTCTTTAAATTCGATTTGAAGTTAATTAACCTTTTCTAAAGCATTGAAATCTAGAGGACGAGAAGGCCGCTCCATGATTTTCCAGGACTGATTCATTAATCAAGAGTAGTTAGACTTGAAAGTGTGCTTGGCATCATTGTTTTGCTGACACTGCCAGTTAACTTATGGAGCTGGAGCATATTGCCAAACAGAGGCAGTTTGATTCATTACTCCACAGAAGCGTGTCCCAGAACTCTAAATCCAAATTCATTCTGGAATATTTCAGTCAACATTTTACAGATGGACTTTAGTGAATGTCTTACTTTACTGACTTTAGTGACAAACTTCCTTTACTGACTTTTAACTTACTTACTTTACTGAGTTACTTTACTTACGCAATTGTTTTACTTATTTACCCATTTCCACAGTTAAAGTGCGAAAGCTTTAGCTGTCTGTACTAAACTATCAGTATAAATGAGTAGCAAAAGTTTTGATTTGAATGCTAGTCATGAGCTGTAATTTGAGAAACAACCTGGTGGTGCTGTCCACACAGTTTAATAGAATAAATCTGTTCCTTTCTTTCTAACTTTGAACTTTGTGTGCAATAGGCACAGCTTTAGGAAATCCAGCTCAAACAGAGTTCCTGAAGCTCAGAGGTTAATTTCGTGAACCACAAACCTATTCGGATACAATAAATCAGGCTGTTCTTTTTGCTTGGGGATTTCAGACACGTCTGCGGAGACGCAAAGCCTAGTCAGCATTTCTGACCATGCTTTGCCCGCCGTGCCAGCCAATCGGAGACTAGGAGGAGCTGACTCGATAGGAGGGGTCTCTGACTTATTACCCCCCCTAAAGAGTACTGAAGCGGTTTAGCACCCCGTAATGAGCCTGTTCACAGCGTGCTCCTCCGTAGGGGGCAACACTAAATGAGACCCCTTAGCATCATTTTTAACGATGGTGAAAGAACGCAAAGCTCAGCCAGCCAAAAACATCAGATTAATTCTGCACCGCGTAAATATAGTGCACATGAGTGCATTTAGTGGCTTTAGGATTAGCACTTTGAGAGCCAGCATGCAGACGTGGATCGTATTCTGGAATTTCCATACTGCTCCACCCCCACCCCTGTATTTTTGTTATGCCTTGCTGTAATGCTGTTCAGTGGAAGGTCAGACATGAGTTTTCCATCTACGGAATACTTCCAGGATTCACGGATCCAATTTTAAATAAACAAAGTGACTAAATGAACAAGAGCTAAAGGCAAAATGACAAACTTAATTAGTCATCTAAGTGGAATTTATTTTATTTATTTATTTTTTACACTTACATATTTAACACCAAATCAGAATGAGCTTGGCCAGGTCTTGCATAATTACAGTTTATAAACGATTAAATTCAATTGACGAAATTAGAGTGTAATGACCAAGAGCGCAAGTTTAAGCAGTGATCTTTTGAATACTAGTCCACTCCCTAAACAGCTGAGATATAACAGCTCTAAAACACAATAAGGTAAATGAAAAGTCATGTTTTTGTCCTTTACAACATATTTTATTGTATTTTACTAAAAATAGGGTGTATACTAATAAAAAGATGCATTGGCAGGTCTTTTTTATATCACAGATAATAACAAGCTGAAATCTGCAAACAAAACAATCACACCAAGACAAAATTGTTTGTTATGATGCCCCACACTGCTCACTATGTAGTACACTCATATAGGGGTGTCATATAGTGAATAAAAAATAATAGAGAATGATTTCAGACACTATTTTCTGTGGGTTTGCTAATTATTGTGCGATGGCAGATTTGCCCTGTTTGCTCTTAAATATATAATGTGCCCTAATTAATTCTAAATTCAACATATACTGTATGGTTACAATAATTATTTCATGAATCTGCTACCAGCATTTGTAACTGCTCAGGTCTACCATTGCTGCTTACAGCCAAACAATGCAGTGCATTATGGTTAACTGTGACCGCTAGTGTACATCAGTTGTACACAACTTTTTGCAGTGTATTATGAGATTATTTGAGTGTGCTAAAAATGGTGCACTAGCTTTTCAGACTCTCAAGCAAAATGGCTGAACCCCAAAATAGTGAACTATATACTGAATAGGGTTCCGTTCCGGACACGCCTTGTGCATGTTCAGTTTTCTGATCTAACCATTGCGGGTTGTATGAAGTGTACTGAATGTCCCACCTAGAAGTAGGATTAGCTCCTGTTGATGGCAAACGATCACAATCTGGCATTTGTTAAGTAGGACACGTATACCTTTTCATTTATTTATCTTCATTTCTGAGTCATGTGATCATTTGAACTGTTTTAAGCTTCTTGCAGACATTCCAGTGCACCCAAGTGGAAATCTTAAAAGTTAAACAACTTGTAACTCGTGTGTGCCTGGTGGCATTTATACCAAATCGGATATCAAAAATGGCCTGGGAGTTGGGGAACTGGGCTTGTGGTTGCCAGTTTGATTCCCAGAGCCAAATGGTCGTGACTGAAATGCCCTTGAGCAAGACACCCAACCCCTAACTGCTCCCAGGGTGCTGTGGCTAGGGCTACTCACCGCTCCGGGCATGTGTGCTCCCTACCCCCTAGTGTTCACTAGTGTGTATGTGTACACTACACGGATTGTGTTAAAACACAGAGGACGAATTTCATTGCACAGTGATGAAGAGTGTTCTAAAAGAGTGTTCTAAAAAAAGTATTCTAAATCTGGCCCCAGCCCCCAACACACACACACATTGAAAAACATATTGGATTATAGACATGAATTTATAAGTTGTTGTATAACTGCTCTGAATACACAGTAGAAAAAAATACATGAGAATTTAGGTTCTGCCTTGTTTGGAATGGTTTAGCTTCCTCTCTGACCCTTACGTACCAGATCAGAAGAATATAAAGAATCATACGAAAATATATTTTTTTTTCCAATGAGACACAATGTCACATGTACAGTCTTTACATTTTCAGTCCCTTCTTCTTTAAGTCTGCTTTGGCCTCTTGTATCTGGGCCTGGAGCTCTCTGGAAGCTTCCTCACAATCGTTAAACGTGGCCACTCTGTAACCCACTGTTGCCAACGAATAACAGCCGAACATCACCAGCAAGTAGACGGGCATCGGCCATGCCACTTCCTTGTAAACGGCGGGCAACCGAAAGCCCAGCAGATCAAAGGTCACTAGTCCCCATGCGATTCCAACCAGTGATATGCCCAGAAGCCACTCCACAAGTTTGGTCATGATGATGGAGTCTGTGAGAAGCACAATGAAAAATGAATAAGAGATTTCACCAAACTATAAGCATTCGCTTTCATGATGGTATCTTATGCTTCATTATCAGTATCGGTAAGGGTCATGATGATAGTCATAATGTGTGAGGAAAACTAAATATATAATAAAATAATGCAAAAATAAATAATGCACTTATGTTGGGGCTGAAGTGATTGGTCAATTAATTTGTCAACGGCAACATTTTAAGACGAAGCATTGTTTTAAAACCACGTTTATAAATGTTCCATTTCCATTCATATATCCTTGCGTATAATTTTCCTCAGCACTACTTGCTGTGTGCATTCGAATTTGATCCAGTCTCTGGTTGGCGGCATTAAGCAGTCAGAATTGTAGAGAGCTTTCAAAGGAAAGCTTAGTTTTCAAGATCCAAATCATAAAAAGTTTGGTAAAACATAAAACCTGTACAGGCTCACAACTTTTAAGGTTGACATCAGCGATCAATGTGTAAAAAGCTTTGATCAGAGAAACTCTAACCTTTATATGCATGGCTTAGAATGTGGACTCATTCTGTCATCACTGTACATCATTACCTGCCTCTTTTATTTCTGCTATAGGTCTAAACACATTGCTTTGTGAACAGAATGCCATAAACATGCTGTACTTTGTTTCCTATGAAGCAATTAAGAGTTTGATACTATGGACATAAACCCTTTTCACAGTTAATTTTATTTTATATTATTTTGCCATAAACCTTGTTAAAAAGCTTTAACAAGATGGTGCTTATCCAGTAGAGCTTTACACACTTACGTAAAGTAATATAACTATAGGCATGTTTTGAGGCCATACAGGGAACCCACATAAACATGGAGAACATAACAAACCTCGCACAGACTACAGGTACTACAGGATGAGTCAAAGTCGCATGACACCCTTTTATGTATGCATTTATATAGTGTTATATTTATATATTTTATGAATATTTCAATTTTATAATGTTTCATAATCAAAATATATTTTATTATTTATATTAATCAAAATAAAATGATGTCCTGCGACTTTTTACTCAACCCGGTAAACCCATTTAGCCAGTATTCTCTTTCTAAATCTTTATAAACTCGTTCTATGGCATAAGCCTATAGTATTAGAATTCGTAAATCTACAAATCGTAAAGATTGATAGAAAGATTTTATTACAGCTGCTGAATGTAGCTATCTCCTTTTATTTTAGCCTAGCTACCTAGCTAGCCGTATGTTAACGATGCTATTCTTTTTTTTCCGGGACACCGCTAATAACAAAAGACGACCAAAACGCAACTGGGGAGCTGTTTGCATGTAATAATGCGTATTTGGGTGAAAATAATGCGCAAACATAGCGTCAGGTTTCAAATTAATCAATTGCGGAGAAGTGACAGCTAGCATATACAGCTAAACAGAAATACATTTGTACCAAAATGCAGCAGCCATTTATTCGGCTAAACAACGAAAACAAAATGCTTAAAATAATAAAACGATGCTGCGGGTAATAATAAGCTCCCAAAAGACAAACTTTTAATTCCAAAAATATCACGTATTATTCTCACCTGTAAACCAGCTCACTACCTACAATCTAACGTAAGCGCACAGCGACGGCGTCAGCGTCGCCAAGAATTCTGGGTATTGTAGTCGTTATACGTCATAGGCAATTCTTGTAAAAACTGCAACAAAAATATATCCAACATAAGCGAAAAAAAACGTTAATTTAGACTTTTACATTAGCAAAACATGTATTCGGTTTGCTTTTTACTAGTATATTGTTGACTTTTTAATTGCGTGCCAAAGTGTATATTTTTTCGTATACTGAACTATATAAAATGTAAATAAACAGGTGCAGTTTTGAAACCACACTTTTCTACTTTTTTTCCACACTTGCTCATCCAGCAGTTTTAATCTTTTCCATTTTTATTAAACGTCACAGGTGTACACGGTTACTGGTCGTTTAATTTATGTTTTGCCAGGGACAGGATTATGATTCTTTTGTAGGACATATAAAAAACAAATAGTAAGAAAAAAAAATAAACTATGATGTAAAGGAAACTATTTTAGTTTAGGGAAGGCTATTTCCGGTCACGCCTTGCGTCTGCATTGTTTAAATAGCGACGTGCTTTTATCTATGTCGATAAGTGTGGTGGTCACGAAATGAAAACAGGTGAAAACAGCCTAGACAAACATAAGCAGTCATTCCAGTTAGGTATGACCATATATATTTTATGTTTATTCACAATAATGTCATTTTATTTTGTATTCTGTTTATTGTTGATGTAAAAGTTTGCAAAGCTGCCACCTGGTAACAAAGGGGGGTGTAAGTACAGGTAGCTGCGCCTGTAACGCCCATAACACATCCATGATTAATTAAGAGACTTGGTACATGCCTTTTGACACACTGACTGATGACTGCTAAAGATTTTTAAAATAGCGCCAAAAGTGTTAGATAAAAAAAGAGGGAGAGAACTTTATTCAGTCCACTAATGTGCAAAGCTTTTAGCACCATGTGATCAGAAGCGAAGTGCAATGCCATTATGTTTCGCAAAAAAAACATACAGAAAGTGATACATCATGTATCAGATGTCAGCACAGCAGAGCAATGACCAAATAAACTTATACAGGATTGTGTAAACACTGTCGCAGCCTCAGTTTTAGCAAACTTGGCTCCTCTTACTTTAACAATAACCTTGTGCCATTTAAATTAGACATTAGCAGTTTGGGTATGGTACGGATATTTTAGTACTTTGGATGCTTAGTACAGGTTTAAATGTTTGCTTTATTGTACTGTAAGATATTGTCCAATGGAATAGCGGCATAACTGGTGTGTATTACCTTGTGATGGATTACTAACCTGTCCCGGGTGTATACTTGTCTTGTGCTCAGTGTTTCCAGGTGGCTCCAGACTCTCCGAATACAATAGGGCTTTTCATGAGATTAGAAATTATTTACCGCCATGCTGTCCCAACTTCTGAAGAAAGCTGGGACAGTATGGAAAATAGAAGTAATATAGTATAACAGGTTAGACAATATGAATCTGAGATATGTCTTGCTTTGTCAGCTCAACTTTGATTCATTTATAAATAAACATCAATTCATGCATTTCAGGCCTGTAAACACATACAAATAGTTAGGTCAGTAAATTTACCACTTTTTAATTCTGGCATTCCTTTTCAACACTTTTAAAAGTCATTTTGGCTCTGTAGCTACAAAGGGATTTGATGTTTCAGTTTTATTTTGTTCCATTCTTGAAATTGACTTAGACTTGTTGCTGATAAGTCTGGATGGCCCTTTTCATCTTTAATCGGAAGCGTTCATTGCTCTGCTGTCTATTTTTTCCCTAAAAGACCTGGAATGCTGATTCATCTGACCACAATAAACATTTTGACTTTGTGATAGTCCACCTTAGATGCCATTGCGGCTTCTGAACATGGTGAACATAACTGATCTTGTTTT
>JAYDZG010000015.1:6502517-6513286 GCA_034509265.1 Microcambeva bendego | reverse complement strand
CTGCTCTGATAGCAGAGCCAGCAGTTCCCTCACACACTGAGAAAGCTGCTCACGAGCCGCTACACTGTTCACCTACACACACAAATATTAAGTGCATTACCTATACATATACACACTAGGGGGCAGTGAGCACACGTGCCCAGACCAGTGAGCAGCCCTAGCCACAGTGCCCGGGAAGCAGTTAGAGGTTGGGTGCCTTGTTGTGACCTCACGACTCTGGGAATTGAACCTGCAACCTTCTAACCACCAGGTCACGCCTGCCCCTAAGTAAGACAGCTGCTGCTCCATAATAGATTCTACTGGACAGAGTTACAGTGGGCGGGCACACAACACTGAAAATTTGTTTTGGGGGGCATTTTTAGGAGTTGAATTATAAAATAATAATTGTATTTATTTAAGCAAATTTGCATGTGATCTGTGACTTTTGCAGAATGGAATGCCTTCTTTAAGGAAACACAAGCGTTTTGTCACCCATTAGACAACACCCAGCATCAAATCACCAACATTTCTGTTTAATGCTCTCTAGTAGGTTTTCCTTACCCCTAGATTAAATGGCTTCCGGGTCAATTTGCACTCCTTGCTGTCAATTCCATCCCAGTCATCTTAAAGTGAATGAACTTTATTGCTTTGATGTGAAAACGTAAATCTGTCCAATAATAATAATAATAATAATAATACTAAGGGTTGTACCTCAGTTTGAGTGGTGGCATTTTCCAGCTGTGTGATCTGAGTCAGTACTGAAGCCTGATTGGACAGGATGTAGTTTAGCTCCTTGATGATCTTATCCTACAGTAAACACATACAGTAGATACAGTCTTCAGATTATTTAATTTGCTTAACATTTTTTAACTCTTCCAATATTTCTTTTAGATGCATTGTTATAAAAAATATATAACACATTCAATGACAAACTGGAGATCCTCTGGGCACCTTTGCTCATCGATGACTTGTAGTAAACCATGATTACAATCTCCTATTTGGAATCACCTAATTATTTTATTTTTTCACCTCATTATTAGCCATAAATTGCTCCTGTACCAACTTTTTTGGAATGTGTTGCGAGTCTGAAATGCACTTATGGAGTTTAGTTTAGGTCAAGCAGACAAAACATGAAACACTGCTTTTTTATTTTGTCCAAAACTTTCACTAACATTCAATGAATTGAATACAAACTGCTTTTTTGCACACTTGAGTTGATATTTGTTTCCTGAATAATACCTTAAGTGCCTGGTATGCCTGGGTGACCGATACAACCTTGTGACCTCCGTGAACTCGACGAAGCTTACAGAGGGAACAGAGGAGTCTTTGGCATGACTTACAATAAAACTGTAACTTTTCCTGCTCATGCTCTGGACATGTCAACACCTACAGAACATAGTGACAAAAGTGTGCAGAATTAGGATTTTTCACCTAAACATGCACACACAAACACACACAGGGGAGATAGTACATAATACATTCTTAATCTGTCGATCATTCGTTTGCTGCATACATGTATGTGGACATCTGACCACAAGTGATGGATGGATGGATGAGCTTCCAGCCTTTTGCCAAGACATTAGCAAACTTTTAATGACTTGATGGATTAAGTATGGTAATTTAGTGGCCTAGTTCTATAACATTTCTGATATTTTAGAAGCCTTACCAACTGCCTGGCAAAAGAAAACAATGTGGACATGCCTGCTTATTAGTGTTTTCACTCAGGTGTATGAAATCAGTTATATGAAATACATTATATTTCTCAAACTTCTAACAAAGCCCTGTTTTCAATTCCATTAAAAACTTTTTGGAGTTTATCGTGAAATGCTGTTTCCATATCCAAAAACAGACTTGAAAATCTTGTGGAAGGTTGGACTTGGTATAAAACAAGGATACATCAGGATTAGCTCAGTATTGATGTATCGCAATGTATTATTACTAAACATTTAGTTGTGCATTAACATCAAGCAAATTTACCTTGGGTCTGAAGTTAAGAGTGGGCAGTACATGCTCATGTTGGGCACGTGGAGTACCCCATGGGTGGTAGAGCTTAAAACACTCGTTACAGAAACTCGCCCGGCAGTCAGCACAGCCTTTAGTGGCCTCCAGTGCATGAGGAGGTTTACAGAACTGACACATTACTGCAATGCTGCCCAGATTTACTGTGTGTCTATACCTGGATAAACAAATCAACAAAGTAATATTAATAACGTGTGATTTATTCTTTAAAATCATATTGCATTTATTTTTTTTTCATATTATTTATATGGAAAAACATGTAGCCAAAAATCCCTCCACACAGAAACATGGGAGGATGCACACATCCTGAACAGGACAAGCTAATGGATGTACTCATTTAATTACTTATACCGAAAATTATTTAAGAAAACAATTTTAAATAGTTACCTTTCTACTATCCGTTCTAATGTAAGGTTCCTCATACAGTCCACCAGTCCTCTCTCACCCAGTTCCACATCTCGACCACAAGGAACACAAGGGAACAGCATGACCTGGATCAGGCCCTCCTTACGTCTTCGTCCGGGAGTCCCCAAACCTGCACAAACATTGGAGACACGAGGCTTAACTTAAACACTGAGATACCATTAAAGCACATTTGTTGAACTCCAGGCCTGCGGTCCAATTCTGGCCATTTAATTTGGTTAAAAGAGCTTAAAAGTCATATGATCGTCTAGCAAAGTGACTGCATTCTATCACTAGATGGCGGTGTTTTTACATCCCTGTTATCCTGAAGGGGTTTTCCAACAAGCAATGTTGTTTCAAATTTACAAATAATCCTGAAAATGTACAAGAAGAGATAGCTGAAGCAGAAGGAAGTGAATTAAATAAAAGAAAAGTAAGTGAATCCAAGTTTGTGCTTTAATCAGAGAAACTGAAATGTCTCTTGCGTTCTTTATATTTTGTAAAATTGAACATCAGGACCCCAAAGAAGGTGCAGAGAAATCAAAGCTGTGAGAAAATCAATTAAAAAATGAATTTATAATGGTGTATGAAGTATACATGTAGTGTACTAAAATGTGATGGTTATTTATGTACAATACTGCTTTTTATTGATGTTTATTATTGATATTACAGTAATGTCTGTTCTAAACTTTTAAGACTTAGGGCCAAATATACTTGTATTTATAAAGAATCGCTTGACATGAGGTCAGCAGGACCTTGTGGATTACAGTGCTTATGTCCTATAGGATTTATAACTCATGCACTCTCAAAGTCATTGGCTCTCTGAGACTTCACAGCAGTTCATAAGGTTGCAATCGTTCACTATCTACACATACCTGGGCGCAGGGGTCGGTCCACAGGCCGGCGGGTCTGGCGCGGTGAGCGTGTGTTTGGCGTTGAGGCGGGAGAATGGGGCTCTGGGGGCAGCTCGGGATGAGGGTAGCCACATTGCACCAGCACCTCGGAGGCACACAGCAAACACACGCTGTGCTGGCAGGGCAAAACCACCGGCTGCTTCACGATGTCTTTACATACCGGACACTGAAGCTCCCGCTCCAAGCTCTTCATGTTAGACTGCAGGAAAAGGTAAAGAGTAAAAGTGAGAAAGAGAGAGGGTTTATACGTTTATAAGTAATGTTCTTGAAATAAACCAGTATTAGCAGTCTAGATCAGAACAATATTAAAAGTTAGAACAATATTAGTGCACAGTCGGTTGTAGTATGCACTTTGGAATGTAATGTAGAAATAATAATCGAAGATACACGGCAACATGGCTTGTGAAGATCTTAATTTGATTTTCTGGTCAGTAATGAAAGTCAAATGGGTTCCTCTGGGTACTTTACTTACTGTCATGCATTTCTACCCTTGCCCAGTGTTCAGAATTTCCCAATTCTGAGAAAGATGAGAGTGAAAATAATACAGCATTAAACTACCCTAATGAACCTTTGTAGTCATATTTTTTTACTTCAAGTCTATGTTCAAGTGTTTCAAAACCTCCACCCACCTTTTCACTCTTTGATGTCTCTAAAGGGTTGAAACCGAGTTAAAGGTAGCAGGGGAAGTACACAAGAGGGAATTAACCAGACAATCAATGCTCTGGCTTCAGGGACTGAGATCAGCATTTTTTACTGGCCTCTAGGGTCATTTCATGGATCTTAGCTTGTTAGTTAACTGACAGAGTTAAGCGTTTGGAGAGACAGACTTCATGGATGGATTTCATTTTATCTGTGGCAAGGGGTCCGAATTAAACCCCTGACTATGTGCCTTTAATGCATTTGTATGCCCCAAAATTGATGGGTTCAAAATAATTAAACAGACGTATATGTATAAGTAATATTTTAAGTGTGAAATCATTTGTTAGCTAAATTGCTCATGACATGATGCCAAACTTTTGAGTTTTGTGTATTTCTTTCTATATGCCCATTGTTAAATATGTACTACTATGTTTGAATGTTTTTGTACATAGAAACATTCACCATGTTTTCCCTTTTCTTCTTTCGGCTGTTCCTGTTGGTTAGTGGTTGGCCACATTGATTTGGTATAATTTTTATGCTGGATGCCCTTCCTGACACAACCCTCCCTATCTATCCGGCCTTGGGTGTGGCACTACTCGATGTTTTAAATTGTTTATGTATCCTAGTGGCTCTGTACCTATAGGACTATTCCGTGTATCCAATTAACCTGGCTGCATGCTTTTGGACTCTGGGAAGAAACCAGAGAACCTGGTGGAAACCCACGCAGACACAGGGAGAACATGCAAACTCCAAACAGAAAGGATCCGGCCACCCCACCTGCGGATTGAAACCAGGACCTTCTAGCTGGGAGGCAACAGTGCTACCCACTTAGCCACCTAAAGCATTGAGTCTGTCAATGAATAAAATAATCAACAAATTATTCAATGAACAAACAATAACATTCTATTTTTTTACCACCTTTTTCAGTGGCCAAAAGGGAAAAACACCCTGAACACCATCACAGAACACACTAGGGATGCAACGATGCACCATGAGTAAAAAATCAATTCACATGAGACACAATTCAAATTTGATTCAATTTTGCAGAATTCAAAATGATTTCGCATAGTTTGTACCCACCTCTGAAATAAAAGGACATTCATATAGATCAACAAAGATTGTCACAAATACTGTATTTTATTTTTAATATTACAAGAGGGGGCGGCATGGTGGCTTAGTGGGTAGCACTGTCGCCCAGATGGGGCAATCTGTGTCCTTTCTGTGCTGAGTTTGCATGTTCTCCCCGTGTCCACATGGGTTTCCTTTGGGTACTCCGGTTTCCTCCCACAGTCCAAAGACATGCTACCAGGTTGATTGGAAACACCGAATTGTCCTGTAGGTACCTGTGATAGACTGGTGCTCCGTCCAGGGTGTTACAATGTGCCTCGCACCCGTTGAAGAGCTGGGATAGGCTCCAAGTACCCCTACCCGACCCTAATTAGGATAAGGGATTAAAGACAATGAACTGAACATTTATTTAAGATAAATTATCAAAAGGAAACTCTCTCGTCATTTGTCTTCCATTTCATTTTGTTTTAATAAAAATCTGGATCTTATCGTATCGCAAAATCTGGAAAAAAGTGGGAGGATACAAGGCCTCACACAAGACCCACACAGAAATTGAGAGAACATGCCAACTCTCACTTCACATGAAGAAGGTCCTGGGTTTGATTACCGGTGGACCGGTTCTGGACTCTGTCTTGGTTAAAGTGCTACCCATGGGACACTGTGCACTGGACCCTATTAAATGGGTTTTATTTAATTACAACTCCAATTTAGCACGTATATGCCAGGTTACATCTTCATTTAGTATTTCCTACTGGCTTTAAAATAATTTCTAGTGCACTTAAATTACGACGAAAAGCCATTTGAAACACGACCCGACTAGACTCGTTGCTCATTACGCTGTCATTCAGCAATGTCAACCGGGCCTATGCGTCACCCTCATACCGACTCATCCCAAACCCGAATAAAACACGTTTTACCTAATTTACACCGGTTATGAAATGTTTTATAGGAGTTATTTGTGGTGTGGTTATAATTAGTGTCATTTTAACCCGGCTGCGCAGCTAAACGCACCGCGCTTACCTTCACCTGGCATCTGGGCGCCATGATGGAAGTGTCGCCACCCGCGTCACTGAAGCGATACAGTCACGGCGGGCCACTTGTAAGCTTCATCACCTTGAATAAGCTTGATAATAAAATAAACCCGCTCATTCGGCATTAATGTATTATTCCTATGTTGCCGAGTTAAGTTACTATACAGTTTAATGGACTGACTCTGTTCGCCGGAATCTACCATCCCGATGCGCGCACCCTCGAACACGAGGAAGGACCGAAGCGCACGTGCATCAAATCTTACCATTATTAATGTTTCCTTTCGCAGTCGTAGATAGATCCCTAACCGAATAGAGCACGTCCACACAGGCACCTCTCCTTTCTGACCGCAGACAAATGTGAGTGAGTGGGATACCGGTGTCGTCAGTGGCCCACTGGAAAGGCTTTTTTATCGTTTTCCTCCCCCAGCCTCTTTCTCCTCCTCTCATCAGTACCACTACCCATCCGCGTGCCGGCATCCCGGTTTCATAGCAACCAGCATCACGCTGCTTCACAGTGTGTAACATAGGTCACTACTGTTATTTTTTAATGTATATACATTATATGCAGGTCCAACAAACTACAACCAAATCAGAAAATAAGTTGGAACAGCATGTATACTGCATATAAAAAAATGCTGTATTCTTTACATTTCCTTTGACACTTATTTGATTGATAGATGAGCAAACATGACTAGAGGATCTCCAGTTTGTTAACAAATTTGAAACAATGTAACTGAAAGAAAGCTTGTAAGTGTATATTTCTACCTCTCCAGTGCATAATATTATTAAACGATTCAAGGAATCAGGAGGAATTTCAGGGCATAAAGGCCAAGGGTCACAAGCTGAACATCTGTAATTTTCGATCCCTCAAACGGCACTGCATCAAGAATCTCCACTCAACAATATCTGATATAACCACATGGGTGAGGGGTTTATTTGCCAAACGTTTGTCAAGCACTATTATACAGAGTAACATACGCAAATCTCACTTTATTGCCCATGAAATAAGCCTTATGTTATCCATGTCCAGAAACAGTGCATACATTTTTGCTGGAAAAGCTGTTTTATACCTATAGAATCGTGTTGATTATTAAATTATATTGATATAAACCTCTGAACGGGAATTGGAACTGCTTTTGCCAAATAAATCTGATTCCAAACTGCAGCATCACTGCATTTACTCAAAGCAGACGTGCGGTGGCGCCCTTGCATTAATCATGTTAGTGTACACAACGCGCATGCTCCGTAGAACCTCTTAAACCTGCTTCACTGTATTAAATGGCATACATTGGATTACAAATGTATTATACAATGTCACTGACTGGTGTGGTGCTGATTGTTAGATGGAAGACAGTGACATTGGGTGCATGAAGTAATGCAAAATGTACCCACCACACCATACCATAGACCTATGAATAGAACTTATTTATATTTATTTTAGGAATTACATTAGTACATCTTTTTAGATGTACATACTTTAACATATTCCAACAAATGTTTTAGACCTTCTTAAGTATGGTTTGATTTAGAAATCGACAAACCTCCAAATTGCAGAGTAAAAATAACACATTGCACCAACCATTGGAGACCTTCATACTTACTGTGAAATGGTCCACATCCTGTTGCACACAAACCTGAGACACTATGACAAGTTTACTGTAGGATTGCTGTGACAGTATTTATCATGTTATTACTTAAGTGTATGAGTCTTACATAAGTCTTAAATATTTAAGTCTTATATGCTACTACTGGCAGACTGCAACATGCAACTCAGCTGACTGATTATGCCCTTGACTTTGTGCAGTAGAGAACTTTGGACTATTAAAACATTATGATGTTTAAATTCACATCTTAATGGTATCCTAATTTTGGTGCTTTATGGCTTGGGAGGCCGAGCCATGTATTCTGTTTCACATGTATCTAAAATAACAGTGGACTACTTTGGTTTCCAGTAAATTAAAGGACCATCTGTGGCTAGGCTATCAGTTTTTTTTATTTACATTCAATGCCCAATCAGCATCACTGTATGCCTAAAGTTTTAGATTTGATTTTCATCAAATCTATATGTACAACATAAGTATACTCAGTATAATTTCAGATCAACAGGATCACCATGAGCATCACCGTAGCTGGGCTGACCTGGCTTACAGTCTGACATACAAAACCACTCTAGTACTTTTGATATGAACCTCATTTTTTATCTTTACTGCTTACTGACTGTTTAAAATCCATACTATGGAAACATTCCACTTCGGAGAAAAATACAACTTAATACGTATAAAAGTTTTCCTTATTTCTAGCTCGTCAAAATAAAATCCATCCACAGTTATGACATTTTTAAATCACTCAAGTTGTCGTCTTGGGTTCCTCTTGAAAACCCCGCCTGTTTACATCACCAACCATTGGAGAGCTGAATCCCCATGATTTAACACACTCATGGCTAAAACATTAATTCGTTTTCACATAGGATTAATGTTTGAATTGTTTTTGTCATGGAGCATGAGTAGGAGTAGCACATGTTGAGTTCCAAATTGTAATGAATTTGCAAAGTTAATAGGTGTGGTGTTGTTCTAATCGCTCAAAAGTAAAGATGTTTTCCTGACAGATCACCAACTCTACAGTCCTTCAAAAAATCAGCAACGACAAATGTGCTCTTAAGAATTTAAAAACATCATTTACCACAGGGTATTATGCAGTGGAAAAACGGATATACGTGACCAATCAGTGAGACTTAAAGTCCAAATGACTTTGAATTAATTTAAGGACGTTTTCAGAGAATGACTCGTGTACTCCATTACTATCTGTATGCCTTTACTCATCAGTGTAGGTTTAGTTGTGGTGGTAACAATCAACAACAAAAGTAAAATATGCCTGATTCATCATAGATTTACACAATTATGTCTTCCAAAACTGATAGTGTAACTAAAGTATTACACACTCATTTCAAAGTAGCTAAAGGCAACATTTATCATGGCACTGCTCAACCCCTCCCTATAATTTCAAGGGCAACGCCCCTTCCTGTCTGTGTGCATAAATTCTGCAGCTCTGTCACACTACTCATTGCCTGCACTGCTCTGCTGTTTTCTTCATACTTTGTCTGGTAAGTTTTTAATACTATTTGAGCAATATTGTTTTATTTGTCCCTTTATTAAGTCAGTTAAATGTTATTACAACAGCACACTTTAGTACTGTGCTTGAGTTGGTTGGTATTTCTTTTTATTAATTATTAAAAAATAATAATGCATACACACATTTTCTGTGGTGTTTAAATGTATTCTGTTATACAGAAAATTGGTTGAAATGCGAATGCTTTTGCAGCTCATGCGGTAAACAGTGTTTAAAAAAAACATAATCCAAAGTCACTTTAGAATATTAAACAAATTTATTATTAATTAAAAAACATTAAAAACATCTTAAATAGATCCTTGTTCTGAATGGTCAATTATGTGAACTCACAAGGTGTTTAATACAGACACATTTTGTTCTAGAAATATTTTGGTTTCCTCATGTGCCTTACTACTAATAATAAATCGATACCAATATATACTTGATTAACCCTTGAATTGATAAATACAAACTATTAATTAGCAACAACACAAATACTGTTTCATTTGAACAAAGGATTGGAAGACACTTGAGCACCAACCCAATGTCAAATATAAAAAAAATGATCTGATGGTTTTAATTTTGGATTAAACTTATAAACAATACATTATTTGCAGCTTTTCTATCGGTCTGTGTCATATAAGCCTATTACTTATTTTATGCACAACTAACTATTGTGAAGGCATAGCTTATGGTGTGACATAAAGTATAACCGTAAATTAATTCCATATGTGGTCTGTGGCAATGTCTCCATCCTCTCCCACATCTTTTTCCTTGCCTATTTTCCAGTGATTACACTTCATTCTACCACAGTCATTCATGTTAGTCAGAGCAGCAAATATACATCTAGTAATTACATGTTTAATGATAACTTTTGGTGTTTTATGTGTATGTCTGTGTGTTTATGTGTTTTATGTGAATCTGTATTGGTTGGCTTCTGTGTTTAATCTTTGCTTGTTGCTGAATAACTACATTCCAGAAACATAGTGGATGATACACTCACAGATAAAATAATTTTGATCCTTATTATTTTCTTAATTGTAGTAATTTAAATAACATGAATGTCTTCTGTCAGTTATTTTAATTACTCATCCTTGATGGCAGGAACTATAGTGTCATCATGTGGATTGTTTGTTCTTTGACTGTTTTACTAAGTCTGCCTATAGTGGTAGCCTAGTGGGTAGAGCTTTGGGCTATCAACCAAAGATTGGCAGCTTAATCCAGGCTCCACTATGCAGCAGCTGTAGGGTCCTTGAGCAAGACCCTTAACCCTCACTGCTCAAGGAGCGCCATACAATGGGTGACCCTGTGCTCCAACCCCAGCTTCCGAACAATCTGGGATATGCGATGAAAGAATTTCATTGTACTGTACATCTGTATATGTGTAATGGCAAATAAAGGCATTCTTCTTCTTCTATTCTTCCAAAACCCAGGGTTGAAAATCAGAAACCATGCCATCTGACCTTGAAAAAGCAATGGAGTCCCTTATTCTGGTGTTCCACCGCTATGCCTCTAGAGAGGGAAACACCAACACTTTAAGTCGCCGTGAGCTCCGAGACCTAATGGAGAATGAGCTTGCCAACTTCCTCAGGGTAATAAGCATATTAATACA
>JAYDZG010000015.1:6435211-6452634 GCA_034509265.1 Microcambeva bendego | reverse complement strand
TCATTTATAGTTCTTTTTACAAAAGACATTCTTTACAAAAGACTTGGCTTGTTCAACAAGTGTAGGGGAAATAACCCTTAAAAAAACCTTGACAGGATTTCATACAGCTTGACAATAGAATAAATTGCACTTTAATAACATCCTTTTAAAAAGTAGGATTGAGGTTCCTGCTATCAAAATATTTAAAAAAAAATACAAAAGCACATTAAATCACATAGAAATATAAAAGTACTGTGGAAGGTGTAAAGGTTTACCCATTTAGGCATGTTTCCTCCATTGGGATCATGATGGTGATATTGCAATACAACCACTGTGGCTATTACGGACATTCCTACGATGATCATAATACTGGCAAAATACTGGCCTGAGAAAGAACGAGAGTGAGAGAGAGCAAGGGAGAAATAATACAAAAACAGAGAGTAAAATACAATGGTTCAGGCATACATTACACACAAACAATGTACAGCACAGTACACACAAAGGGTCATTTAAAACTACAAATGTTAAGGTATCAGAGGAAAGTGAAAGGAAGCCAGGACACCGTACCCTAGCCATTAATATACCCATCACATTTAGAGCAGCCAATATCTGTATATCTTTGAAATCCATGACTTTTGATGGATCCATATAAGATATGGGTCTTACTATTTCTTCCTTTTGTCTTTGACCATAATTTATCAGTGCTGCATTATGGGTCTTGCTTTTAGTTTATTACGTTGGTTAATAATAAATAAACATACACACTGACCATGCATAACATTATGACCTCTGTCGGGTGAAGTGAATAACACTGATTATCTCTTCATCACTTCACCTCTAAGTAGGTGGGATATATTTGGCCATAAGTGAACATTTTATCCTCAAAGTTGATGTTAGAAGAAGTAAAATGGGTGTCTACCAAAAGTGGCCCAAAGAACAAAGAGTGGTAAGCTGGCAACAGGGGCATGGATGTGTGAAGACCCATGTGGTTCGATCCGACAGACAAGCTACTGTAGCTAAAATTGTTGAAGTTGATGTTGGTTTTGATATAAAGGTATACACACAGTGCATCACAGTTTGTTGCATATGGGAGACAAACTCAATATCAGGATAGTAATAATTATGTCATGCCTGATTGCTGTGTGTGTGTTTGCATGTGGATTATTGATTGCAGTTATACAAATTACCTATAAGTGGAATGGAATCTGATGTAGCAGGCATAATTTCTGCCACCAGTAACATAAAGACTGTTAGCGAGAGCAAAACTGTGATACCTGTAAACAAAGAAGGAAACATTACCAATGTCTGAGTTAAATACTTTGCTAAAGTCCCTAAACAATGAACTAAACCAAGCCGTATATTTTGTTCAGGCTCAAAACAAACATGACATTGCTGATGGTAAACATGCTTCTTTGCATCGCTGCAACTTACATTAAAGAGAAAAGTTTTTTTTTTCTTTTTGCTGAGCTAGCGAAACAACGCTACTCATTAGCATGATTTCAGGAATCTCTGCTTTGTTTGTGGCATTTCTTATTATGTTTCAACCTAGTCTGGGCTAACAAAATTTGTAACATTTGCTTTTTTACTGTTTTCTAAAGGTATCATATTGTTTTGTTGTATTGTGCAAGTGTGTATTGTATAAGGAAAACAAATTATATAAAAAAATAATAATAATTCAATTTATTAAACTTTAGTTATTTTAAATTCATTACTTTTTATGAGGCATGACAGTTTGGTATTATTCAAACCTGATTTGTCACTTAATTCAGAAATATAAAGGTAGTTGCATCAGGCAATTTGTCTGACAAATACATTCAGAGCAATGGCTAGAGTTCTTTTCAAATGTAAATGCATTCTGATTGATTTTTACTTGTATAAACCTAAGCATCAGCCTTAAGTAGCCTTTGGATTACCTTATAATTTTTATTAGATAGATGCTAACTAAAATATATTTTTTTAATATTCTATTTTCACAGTCGCAAATTTTGGTGTCAAATCTTTGGGAAGCCTTTTTAAAGCTTTCATTTAATTAGAAAATTGCTCGGTCTGAACCTGAGCCAGATATGAAAAGGCCTTGCTTATACTTTCAGTTACAAATAAACAACCTGTTGATTATTAAACATTAATATTTAATTAATTTATTATTAAAAAGGCAGCCACTTAACACATTATAAAGAATAGTTAATGTTTTACATACCTTGATGTATTCAAACTGATTATTTTTGAAAGAGCAATTCTCTTCATTCTTTTAAATATTTATTGCAATCCCTCATTGGCTATGCAAACTTACATACCTTACAATTCCAATGAAAAACACATATCTCCAAAAACATGTCTCACTGAATCATGCTATTTTTTTCTCCCCTGTTACATTTCCTTAAGTTCAAATCTCAAAATTGCACCACTGGCATAACAGAAGCCCAATAAAACACCCGTCACAAGCACCATTGCTCAATAAAACAAGATGAATGGATTGCTCTACAGAAACTGCTAATAATAAATAAAGCCTATCAATAACCATCCACTTCCAGCCCGTGAAAATTATAAATGCATTGTCCACATGTAAAAGGAAGGTGTATGACTGGTTAAGAAGTATGTGCATGTACGGTCATGTGACATTTACATTTCTATATATTAATCTTACAGTGATGACTTCATATAATGTCAGACTATAGGGCTTAGTTCAATTATCTGTGAATTCCCACTGCCTCTCTCACACTTCTTATATATTGATTTTTTTTATTATAACAAAAGAATTATTACCTATATTGGTTAAGAGTAAAGTACCTGTCCTGTACCCCGTGGCTTCACTGAGAAAAATCATCCTAGAGCTAAAAATCTAATTCATAAATTGATATTTTTTTTCTAATTTATTTTCTACAGTGTAATGGTTGTACATTGCTCTTCTTTATTGCTACTGCTATCTGTGTCCAATCTGACCATATTTCATTTCAATACATTGGTTAGTGCATGATGGGAAAAGGGTGGTTAAATAAATAATTGAAAATAATTGAACACACACATCTGGATTTACTTAATGTATGTTAATGCAGCTTGCGGTTCTGAATCTGCCTTTCGGGAGAGTAAAAAAAAACGTAAAGCGCCCACACTTTCGTGGCTTGAGATTTACTATTTCAGTTGACAGGTAATCATGATCTTCCTTATCATTGTCTTTTAAGCTTTTTAAATGTGCTTAAATTCCAAAATTGTTATTAAGCATTACAGGGCAAGTGAGTCGGAACAAATCACGCTTGTAATTAACACTTAATCACACTAACCTTATTCTGATGATTTGTACTGAATGATGTTAGTGATGTCAGTAGAATCACTGTTGACACCAATTCTCAATCTTTCAGGTGTTTTATCAGTAAAAGTGAACCAATATTTAGCCTTGGAAAAAGACTTATTTTCACCAATAACTTCATCTAAAATGTTTCATTTTATTTCTCAACCAAGAGAAAGTTCCAAATCTGTCCAGTAGTGACCTGTGACTTCATAAAAATTGCCAATTAAACTGGTCAAATTCAATCAGGTTTTTTGGGGGGTGGTCAGGGTGGGGGTGTGGAAATGCTAGCAACGCCCATGTGGCTCAACCTATTTTTTTTCGGTGGAAACCTGCTGAAGCGGTTTGAAAGGACATCAGCAAGCCGGAATGAGCTCCAAACCATGTTGGTGGAAAATGGGTAACTGTGCCCAAGCAAGCTTGGGCCCTTGGCCTTAAACCACATTATGATTTTTTTTCACATCATGACTAGCCCTAAATTGCCTTGTCCCAACTTTTTTTTAAATGTCCAATTAAATGTAAGAAACACTAATAAATGTAAGAAACACTTTTTTTTTTTATTCACATTTTCCATATTGTTCCACCTTTTTCTGATTTGGGGTTGTATAATGAGTACATTTGAAACTAAATATTGTTTGTTCAATATTTAACTTTAATAGGTAATATAATATTAATAGTACTACCTGCTATATCAACTAGACGGCACAATGCACACGCTGCTGTAAATCATTATTAATATTTAAAATCAGCCCTGTCTTCTTTCTTACTCAGTCTTATTACCCAGTGAGATCTTCTCTCCGGATTCAGCCGGCAAGACAAATATGAGCAGGGTCATGGATGACAGCAGCACACAGGGAATAAGCAAGTTCAGGGCATAATAGAGTGTTCGTCTGCGGATGGTCACCACGAACGTCACGTCTGGATATGGCTCCTTACAGCAGTCATAGAAAACCTCGTTTCTTGCGCCAGGAACACCTGAATGCAAAAAAAAAAAAAACGCAAGTGCTCCTTTTAACAAATTCTATATAATTTTATTCATCTTCCCATTGGACAGTGGGCCTATTTTTGTGGTTAACCATTTCTAAAACTGTAGAGGTGAGTGAAGAAGTACAAATCATGAAAAATACATTGATTTCATACATTACTGTTCATTCTATAGAAACATACTTGTAACAAGAAGTTCATTTAAGACATTACATTTAAGTTGTTAGGAGGTGGTTTTGGAGGTCTGGCACAGATTAATTACATTCTTTCTTATGGGAAAAATACATTTACCTTATGAACATTTTGATTTTAGTACAGCCCAGTTAGGGTTCCACTTCATTTTATTCTGTTCTCTTGTATTGTAAATGTGGATGAATAAGGTTTGTGCACAGTAAAAGCAGCAGTGACGGCCCGTCTATCTCCAGCGGTCTGCACTGGCGCTTCTTCTCAGACAGTTTTAAATCATATGGTTGCCCACAGTCCCCTCAGCCTAATATGTGCCGTTGATCTCTAGTGTTTTCCCAGAGGTATTGTTCACAGCTATGTGAGCTGGAACCTCAACAGCTGTTAAGATTTTAGGGGATTTGGGTGGGAAAACTCATTTCTTTTATGGACTAAAGCAGGCAGACTGTTGCAGGTTTATTGATTATGTTGCCCTGGGTGTAATTTTATTTACTTTGAATCTTGTGTAACCTATCCTGTCAAAGTGTGTTCTCAGATGTGGAGTGTAAAATCCAGGAGATAGATCAGGTAGATTAGGCTACGTGACCAGCAAAGATTGTTCTGTAGCGAATTGGAGGTTTTTATTTACATTTATTTTCTGAACTTTTGGGCTCTCCCATTGAGTGAAGAAACACATTAAGTTAATACAGCTATACATATGTACATGTAAAGAGGATTTGAATATGTAGATTTGTGGAAATTTAGTGATGTTTTACTGCTAAAGCCGTTTGTGGAGCAAATTGTATATTTATGCATCGTCTTGCGGTGGGACTGAAGAACAGGGGGCTATGAGGCGACAGTGCAAACCATTAGCCACTTTGTAGCCCTACATAGGATCAACGTAGACACAAACACATTTTGCTGTGCAAGCACCCATTCTTTTAGCTCTTATTTTCAAAAAACAGTTAAGGCCTTTAGTTTAAAAGAAATGGCTATTTCAGTGTGGAATGTTCACATAATGGCCCAATGTACTAATTTTAATCATGTCCATCCTCCGTTCTTGAGTTTTCTTATAGTCATTTCTTATAGGCCAATGAATGACCCAAACAGCAACGAGGATCTAGGACAAGTACGTCATTCAGGCATAATGTAATTAGTCACTGGAAGATCAGACAGATGAGTTAAGATTATAGGTTTAATTAATACAAGGAGGGGTCTTCAAGTTTTATTTAGCTGATCTAAAGAAATCTGCTAAGTAGGTAAATTATTTGTCTGCAGACAAATTAGATTAACTTGTGCTTACTTCACTGGCAACATTCATTATTTATTTATCATTTGTGACTGCTTTGTTCTGTTGTGTTTCGTGCCTGCAACACACTCAAATTCTAAGACTGCACATTTACACCGACCATGCATAACATTATGACATGTGAAGTGAATAACACTGAATGTCTCTTCATCATTACACTTGTTAGCATGTGAGTTATATTATGTTGCAATGGAATATTTTATCCTAAATTTGATATTTGAAACAAGAAAAATTAACAAGCTTATACATTTTAAGTGAGTTTGACAAGGGCCAAATTGTGATGGCTAGACAGCTGGGTCAGAGCATCTTCAAAACTGCAGCTCTTTTGGAGTTTTCACAGTGCAGTGGTCAGTATGTATCAAAAGATGTCCAATAGAAGGAACAGTGGCAAACATGGTCATGGGTAGCCAAGACTTACTGGTGCACATGGGGAGCGAAGGTTGGACCATTGGTTCCGATCGAACAGACGAGGTACTGTAATTCAAATTGCTGAAGACGTTAATGCTGGTTCTGATAGAATATTTCAGAATACAAGGTGTGCATTTCTGGTATTTTTAGGTATTTAGGTATTAGGCATTTCAATTATGAGGTAACAGAAGGGGGACCAACACAATATTGAGAATGGGGTTGTAATGTTATGCCTCATCAGTGTATTTAAGAGAGTATCATCATAGACACTTATTACATCAGCAAAAGGTGCAACAGCAAGTCATGGAATAAAAAAACACTTCTTTACTAAGCACTTAACCTTAACCTTGGAAGCACTTCCATAAGTCACTTTGGATAAGACCATCTGCTAGATGCCAAAAATGTAAATGTAAAAGCAATATAAATGGTATTGGAGTGCATCAGTACCAACAGCATGGATGTTTTGCATAGGTATGATGTTACCATTGATGTGGAAGCATTTGTTAAGACATTTACAAGTAAAGGCCTGTTTCCAGCAATATAATACCAGGCATTCTTCTACATGCACTATGTTTACATTTTCGGCATTTAGCAGATGACTCACAGTACTAAAACAGTACAGTGGAACCTTGAGCTACAAACGGTTTACCAGACAAATATTGCGGGTTATTAACCAAGTTATCATGTGAAAAAAATAAATAAAATTATAACCAGTTTAGTTTTACTACATGTAGGGGTATATTAAATAATGAATAGCTGCTGTTGCTGCACGAAAAGTTCTGCTGCGACAGATGGATGCAGTGAAACCGTGTGAAGCGAGACTGATTGGATACACTTAAAATGGTTTCTGGAAACAAATTACACTATCAGGGAAATATTTTTAGGTGATAATCAGTCATTCGTTTTAAATACAGATTTTTCCTGATAGGAGTTGTGGTCAGTCTGTAGCATAGACAAAACACCAGGAGCAAGTTCTGCCATCCGTCAAAGGGTGCTACACTCAGCTATTTACTCAATTACTGAAACCTAGGGGCAATTTAGCACTGCTGATCTGTCTTCAGGTGTGTATTAGAAAAGCAGGGGGAAGCAGCAGCATATGGAAGGATTATGTGTGATTTGATATGTAAACACAGGATTCCAGGCTGACATGCAGTGGAACTGCATGTTTATCAGACAGATGGACAAACTCCAAGAACACACACCAGTGTACCTGCTAGCCACAACACAGCCCTTTGTTAAATTTGTGTTTCCAGGAAGATCACTTTGTTCTCGCCTTTTTTGCTGTGTTTTATCCTTAATTTCTGCTTCTCTAGTGCTTAGTTATGGCTTTGTAGGGACATGCAAGGCAGAAGACGTGCATCAAGTATTGCTGACGAGTTAGAATTTACGAGAGCTTATTGTACAGATTTAGCACCATCTGATACTTTTGGATGCTCAAATAAGCTTTAAGGGCAGAACATATTCATGTGATGATGTGAAAGCAGTGGTGCATCAGTGGGTGGCATTAAATGGCATTAAAATGAAAGAAATGCATTTGAAAGGAAGGTGACTGTTGAAAAGTGATGTTCTTTGTTTTACTCTTAATAAATAAAGTTTTAAAAAGTGTGGAAAGTTTTCAAAGAACCCTTAAAAAAGTAGGAGCAGTGGCTCGTGAATTTAAGGGATATGGTTTTGAATGACAAATGAGATGTCCACCCAGTAGTACAGTACATTTGGGATGTAAAGATACACTCCACCAACATGATACGACTTTTTACATAAGTATCATATTTTGACTCCACTCACCCACAAGGTCCCATTCACCATTGGGCATGAAGCCAGAAATATCAGCATCAGTCATCTGGAGATCCAGCAGCCAGCCATCGAATGTCCATGAGCCAAATTTCAGGTCACATTTTTGGATATCGAAGGGGAACCAGCGAACATCCACATTACAGGTGCTCATGAAGATACCTAAAGGTAGTTTTTGAAGAAAATATTGACATGTTTTATGTCATTCACGGTTACATGGATTATTGTAATTTCTAGCAAAATATTAGTGCGTAAGTATTTAAGTTTTTAATTATAGTAGTGGAACCCCCACCCCCAAAAGGTACCTTGACAGTGCCTGGAGGACTTCACCACCAGAAAGCTGGATGGGAAGAACCAGACAAAAAAGTGGATGGGGTTTTTAATTCAGTGTAAGGACCCCAATGCAGTGTCTGGACAGAAGTAGCATGGAGGTGCATGGACTCTCCATGCGAGATACTAGCCTCACATGCAAATCCACTGAAGAATGGGAAAACAAGAAGGGGTTGAGGGACTACTCTTATGCCATTAAGAATACTAATGGCTACGCAATAATCATGAGAAAAGTGCATTAATTAAAACCGAATTACTTTTTATTTTTTCATGAAGGCCAATATTACCATTGTATTTGAACAATTGGGTCATTCCTACAATTCGTGTGTTGTTTAAAGATTTACTTAATTAATTAAGTCTCTACACATCGTATTAAAATAATTAACAACTATTCAAATACAAATACTAAACAAGTTTTCTACTTAGTTTGTGTGCATGACTCATATCATTATTAGTTTGGAAAGATATTCATTTAATAAAAAAAAAAAACATGAAAAAAGTTTGTATTTTGTTTTAAAAGAGCACCGAATCCCATGAATTTCCAAATTACCCAAAAACTGGTATGGTTTCAAATGTGTCAGTGTGGCTGTCTGAAACCGAACTGTAACAGTCCCATTTTGAATATCTAGTAGAAGCATTATTACATTATTACAAGAGTCTTTGTATGTCTTGATGTAATATGATCTCAATTGCTGTACTTCTTCAAACTTAGGCATCATAAAAACTTCCGTAATTTTTTTCTTTATTTTAAGGGAGGAAGTGTTCCAACTTTGTTGCAGTCAATGCGATGTAGACATGCGGGAAGAGCAGTGACATTGCCAACATGCATGAGTGTCTTTCTGACCTCGCTGCAGGCACAGAAAACAAATCAAAATGAAATGAAATTTAACTTTTACATTATATCCTCACCAGTGAGCCAACGAAGCAAATAGATTCAGGATGTATTTGTTTTGAGTTCACTCACATTCAGACCCAAACGTTTTGCATTTGCAGTGAGATGTGTAACTATTCTGAACAGCTCACTATTATACTATAATTATAATATAAATGTGTGGCTTGATGGATCAGTTGGTAGCACTTTCGCCTGAAGAGTTTGCATGTTCTCGATTCAAGTAAATTTGTTTCTTGGAAATCTAATGTCATGTTTGACAGTTTGTTTACATTCGTGACAGGGAACGGTTTTAGTATGCATTACACAGGTTTAATCAGTACACATATGTACACATGTTAGTTATTCAGTTGTGGACAATTGTGCATCTCTAATTCACTTTACATGCATGTTTTTGGACTGTGGGAGCACCTGGAGTAAACCCACTAAGGCACGGGGAGAACATATAAACTTCTCACAGAAAGGACCTGGACCACCAAACCCATGACCACCTTGCTGTGAGGTGATGGTGCTTCTCATTACTAACATTTTGATGAAGCACCCCCCCACTTCCTCGCCCATCAGCACCCATCTCCTTGCTGTTCCTAAACACTTAACATATATATAGAAATGTTATTGCATTTCGTTTGTACTATTTAATTCAAATGGGATATTAATTCAAAACACAGAGACCATATTTTCCCTATAGCATTTACTTTATTTTACTGGGGTGTCAATTGATAGCTGACAGTATGTTTGATGGATTAACTTCACTTAACACTGAGAAAAATGTCATTCACCCATCTTTTTGCAGGCTTACACTCTAGCTTACATCGCTTGTATCGAGCCTGACATCTGCATCATCAGCAGTCGTTGTTAGCCTAAGTGCCAGTGGCAGCGAAGCAAGATCGTGAATCATGAAAATGTTTCTGAATGATGAATTATACATGTGTTGCATATGCTGATTGATCTACAGTAAAAACATAGTGCATAGATTTTTATGAATGGCAAATATATTTTCATTTAACAGACACAACAGCTAATGAAATATTGCCTTTACTGAAGTTATTATTTAGCTTTCATCTGACTATCCAATTTGTTTTACCTGGACAGTTTTTCACATTCATTTTGTATATCTGACACCATGACTTTATATCTAAACCATGGTGTTATTGCCTAGATTAACAGTATGTTCTCTTCCAGATTCAATATTTAATTAAATCCAGTACAAATAGAGCAAATACATTTGAGTTCCTTCCAATAGGGCACCTATCAGGCATGACATTATGGCCACTTTTGTAATATTGTGTTCGTCCCCTTTTTGCTGCCTTGCAAGTGTGGTGCACTGTGTATTCTGACACCTTTGTATGCGATGCACTGTGTATTCTGACACCTTTGTATCATAACCAGCATTAACTTTTTTTAGTTTTCTGAGCAACAATAACTCCTCTGTTGGATCAGACCAAACATGCTAGACTTCACTCCCACATGCATTTAAAAGACTTGGCCATTATCATGTTGCTGATTTATTACTGTTCTTTCCTTGGACCACTTTTGAAAGATACTGACCTGCACACTGGGAACACCCCACCAGAGCTGCAGTTTTGGAAATGTCTTCTAGACACCATAATTTAACCCTTGTCAAACTCGCTGAAATCCTTATGCTTGCTCAATTTTTTTTTAATTAAAGTGTACCCTTGCTGCCTATTTCTTGAAGCATAATTGAGTCCATGGTGCTATGTAATTGAATTTTTCAAACATTGTTTACTGGTATTTAAAGCATCAGATTGCTCTCACTATGTTTAGCAGTAACAGTAAGAGGTTTGTTTGTTTGACACATAGCTAAACATGAAGATCAGTGCATGCACAGATTGACTCATGCCGCTGAGGGAATGTTAATCATGCAAATATACCCTCCTCAGATTTGATTGGTGCCCACAGGCTATGCTAAGAAAATACAATGGAAAATAAAATAAAGTTCTGTGAAAAAATCAAATTCTGTAACTTACTCACATCACTGTGTCATGCCCCAAAAGTGTACCTTAAGGTATTTCTAAAGTCACATCTGTAATTTGTTATTAAAAATCAGTGCAGCTTGGTAAAATCAAGGTAAACATAATGTTTTATTATTATTTTACAGTTAGATAATGCTTATTTGTCAAATTCAGGGAAAACATTACTTATATTTTGTTCTGATTCATTTAGTATTTCAAACTTCATGAGACTTCATTAGTCATGCACCTCATGTGTCTAGTTTTTTTTTAATGACATACACGCTTTGAAAAAGAAAGACGTTAAAAAGGGAATAACTTAGTTGTTAGAGACTGACTGACGCAAAAAAAGATCATACTTTCAAAGCAGACGTTCGGAATTGGAAAAGCTTTGAAAAGCGAGAAAAAGTAACATCAGTCTCCTGAGAAGAATTTTAAAACCGTGTATATCCTTAACTCTCTCCTAGACTAGACTAGAATTATGCATTTCAAACATATTTACTTTTATTTTGTGAATGCTATAAAAGATATACGTAATAAAAACAAGAACTTTGTTATGAGTTGTTGATTCTGTTTCATCTTTATGATGGACTGAATAAGGTATTGGAAAAAACAACAACATTTACCTTTCTCCAGACTGCTATCAAACTCAGGACTTTCTTCTGTTAAGTGATAGTGCTATTTACCGTGCTTCCCATTCACCATTTGGGTAGGACAATTACTTAACAACCTCCTTTTTTGGGATTATGAAGGTGCCCACCCAGTGTCATGGCCACTTTTTAGGGTCGTATGTCTTTCTTTTTGTTGTTATGTAGCTGTAAACTTTTCTTTCTAATCGCTGTGGTGCCCACAATGGGGGCCTTCTTTCTGGGGTTCTGGAAGTGCTTACCCTAGTGTAGAAGTAGATATATGAGTAAGATGACTGGAGGGGGTGGCTTAATCATCTAGTGAAACACAGTAAGGTCCATTGCTTTTTATTCCTCTTCCACATTATAAAAGTCGGGTAGGAAAGCAAGAAACAACACTACTGTGGCCTTTTCATATCCTTATTAACTCCAAGTTCACCTTTTGCTCCACATTTAGTTTTTTAAACATCTGTCACTTTGACTATGGTAGAGCTGTGTGTTCATTCTGAAATAAATATTTGAAACAGCAAAATTGCATTGTAGGAATGATGGTTTCTAGGCAAGGGTTTATGTGGAGGGGGCTGTGGTTCAGGGTTTGGCACACAGAAGGGATTACATGTACAAGGTTGAAAACCCCTAGATTAATCAAGCTCATTAATTAACTCATTAGTTAAAAATTTGTTGTAATTAATTAAGAAATCTACGGACTGACCCCTCTCAAATTAGTTGATGTATCTGCTACATTCGGGTTTCATATGCTGCCCGCCGACAATAGCAGAATTAAGATAACAAGAAGTACAAAAGTACAGTATTTACATAAGGTGTCAACCTTACTGTATGTATTTGAAAATTTTAGTGTGTTGGCTCTAATGTATTGCTTAAACCAGGGGACAGCTTGACAAACGTCCGCCTCAATGCTCTATAACAGTAGCTCCCTTTAATGTATTTTAAAATAATTAATTTAAGAATAATTAAATTATTTAAGGTACTTCCTAATATGACATGCTTATATAATTTCCGCATTGGGGTGGTGCCATTGTTGTGCAACCCTAATTACCATAGTGATTATAGATTGTTCACAAAGGGATCTAATCATTACTCACATGGCCCAATAGGTCAACAGCTTGAAAAACTGTTATATAAGCTAATTTCCTTCCAACCCCATTACTGGGACACTTTATGTTGGTTGCATCTGATCGCCCATCAGTGGTGGCTGCTGGTCTTTCAAAGAGGGGAAGCTCATTGTTAGGTTACATCATAAAATTTGTCAATTTCTTTATACATAAATTCTGCCCTCCTATCCGTTTCAAGAAAATGGCCTGTGATCCTACAGTTTGTCGTTCAACTGCACTCGCAAAATATGCTCCAAAATAGCTGTCAATCCAAATGAGATTCAGCCTTTCAACTGATCTTTCTATCATCTTGCAGAAGCTCCACATTCAGAGACTCTCTCACAGCTCTATTCCCCGCCCCCAACACACACACACAGACACAGATTCAGCATCCAGGGTGGGACAAAATCAAGGCATTTAACCACTGACTGGTGAGTTTAGAAGCAATGAAAAATGTTCCATGCAGTTTTGTTGAACTGAATAGATGCTCAGCTTCTATGGGCAAATGGATTGACACTACGGGAGTGTATGAGAAGTTAAAAAATTTAGTTTGTCGACTTGCTGATACTGGATGAACTTGTTTTCCAGATGAACGTGTTCTAATGCATAGGGAAATCGACTAACCTGGAGGCAAGTAGGTGCAGTAGCCGCTGGAGTTCACCAGCACATTTGTCTTAAAAGTTGAGTCGAAATCATCATCTGCACTGTAGGAATTCAGGAAACAAAAATTTCATATAGTCCATACATGTGTCGGACCTGGCCAACTTTGATGTTAATGAAATACCGGTAAAAACTAGACAAGCAGATTTCTTTACCCATGTACCAAAGCAGTTTCCAGAATAGTCTGCCATTTATGTCTATGAATGCCAGTCAGATTGAAATTCTCCAGATTCCTTGAATTGTTTGCAGATATTATGTACTTTAGAAGAAAAAAATATGCAAATTCCTTCCAATCTTTAAGGTACATTGCTTTTAAAAAATATTTTCTCACACATTGATGAACTAAAAATCATGAACTAAAGTATCTCCAGTTTCAACCTGTCATGGATGATGCTTTTGTATCAAACCATGATTACAATTACCTGTTGACATCAGCTGTTTGGAATCACAACAATATATCCACCAGCAACTAACCATATGAACATGTGCTTTATAATTTTTAATTGTAGGGATGATATACTTGTTTTTAATACATTTCCATGTGATATAGCTGAGTTTGCAAGGGGTAATCGCTTAGTGGTTAAGGTACTGGTCTAGTAATCAGAAAGTTACCGTTTCAAGATCCACCATTACAAAGTAGCCACTATTGGGCACCTGAAACCCTTAACCCTCAATTTCTCAAAATTGGAATCTGTCATAATTGTAAGTCATTTATGATAAATGCATCGGCTAAATACAGAAAAGGTAAATGATCGATGGGGTGACTAACATGGTTGCCAGATTGCAACTGTGGGGTCCAGCTAAAACACTTTTCAAAATCCGCCAAAATGCATTTAAGTCTGCCCAAAAGAACACAGGATAAACATATGACGTTAAGCATTTTCAAAATAATAAACCAGTTCTTTGGTATTTCTTTGTCTGCAATGTTTGTGTGGCCCCACCTGCTTGCTTAAACGTGAAGCATTTCATTCTGTTTCTAAATTGTATTCAATGGGCCGGATAATTTAGAGTTGGAACCGCAACAGTGTTTTCTTTTTTCTGTCTTTTTTATTAAATGTTTTTGATGTCAAGTGAGAGCTAATTAAACATTTTCTTTTATCATTGTTGCCAATAATCTTAGTACAGCTGATTAACTATATCAAACATAAACACATGGTGTCATATTCATTAATGCATTCACATACTGGTCACCTGTTATAGAGCAGGATGTCTGGGGTCCAAATTTGGTCTGTGGTGAATCTAAGGTTTTTCACTCCTGGATATTCTGATTGGTTCCACTGCAGATAGTGATCATACCAATGCTGTAAAAACAGAGCTAAATATTAGATTTGTTGCATTTCATATCATCACCACTTTATTTGATCATATATTCTGTTTTTTGTTTTACTAAGATTTAATATGTTTTGCTTTCCTCATTTCCTTATATTTTTGTTTATTATTCATTCATCTTTTACTGTGATCAAGGCCACCCTACAAATACCACATGCATGGAAGCAATACATCAACGTTGCATCACTCTACAATTAATTTCAATCTTGGTGCAGCAAATATATATTTCTTACACCCTACATAGAACTAATAAGCAGCTCTTGCCTGCAAGGTTTAAAGGAAGCCAAACGTTGATAATTCTGAAAACACCCAACATAATAGCTATTATTATTAAATCAAATTTCATTGATATGTTATGGTAGGCTAACTATCAAGTTCTAACTATCACGTACTAACAAAATAAACATAAATACAGGATAATGTTAATTTATGTCCTCTAACCTTATCAATCATTATATGAAATATTGCATAGAATTTTAAATGACAAACACTTAAAAGTAGTGCATGTGGTATAAGTTAAGAAAAGGTTCTGGCTTACCATGTTAAGCCAAATGTTAGTGGTGAGAACTTGATTCTTCTCATCCTGAAACAATAAACATAACTCTGCCCATATGTATTTGTTGTGTATAGATTCTTTATTATATTATAACATGATGATGATTTGTTACAATTGACATAGTAGAACATTGCACAAATAATTGCAAATCAGAGGACATAACAGACATTTCTGTCATGCCAAGGTGATTCAGACAGGGAATTTCAAAGGTTTTCTGGATGCTGTGAAGACATCTTGTGTAACGATTACTTAATAATTCCCAAATTTCAAGACTGAGCCTCATATGAACTCTCCTTTTGCAGGTGGAAATATGTAGTCAGTTACTGCACGTGTCAGAGTGTGTGTTTGTCAAGTTAGTCACTGCTCGCCTAAGTCAGAAGAGAGAAGTGAAATGCAATCTGTTAATTTGATACAATTAGTCTTCAAACTGTATCTAATTAAACTCAATTGAAAATCAGCTAAAACTTTTGCTGTCCAAAGTTTGCTTTTTAACTTTGCACAAAGTAACTTCACCCAAGCCTTAATCTTAATTATGGACTGTTTAAATTGCTGTAGTGTGCCAGAATTTGTATTAGCTGACTGCAGCAAAGCAGACTTGAGAAATAAGTCAACTGGACTGATTTTCTCTCCAGTCAAGTTCAACACAAAGTCTTCACTTCGTTTACATTTAGACCAAACTCTTTGTTTTTACACATTTATTTCTTGACATGAAAAGCATTTGATTATTTATCTAATTTATTGAGGGATTTGTTGCTTATCACGATACTGTTAATATACTATGACTATAGGCTAGACCATGGATCTTCTATGTTCAGTTGACAGGTCATCATGATACACTTAAAAAAGATTTTCCTCATTATTTTTATTTAACATGCTTCAGTTGCCTATATTTATATTCAGCATTACAGGCAGGGAAAGTGACTAAAACCACGCTATTCTTAATCTGATGATTTGCGATGAATGGTGTAAGCCAAGTTTATGTATTCTGGATAATTGCTGCTGATCCACTCTCAAGCAGCCTTCCGAGTGTGTAGTCTATACTGATATGTTCCAACAAGATATGTGCAAGCACAACTGCTGCACCTGCACCAGAACAACACACAGTGCCATGTTACGGAGATTCGTGTTCTCCCAGCATGCTTGGCTTTCTCTGTCCCAACATGCCCCAGTAAATCCTTAATGAGAGAGTCAGGAGAATTCATGGCAGTCAACACCTGTCTGTTTAACTTTTTATTGAGCACATTCTGCCTCTGTGCAGTTTTGTCTTTCAGTACACAAAACTTTTAGTGGACTTTCGATGATGGTATATATAATTATGATTTTTATATGAGTGTGTGTGTGCATTCGCGCGGGCATTCGTATCAGATCATCAGAAGAAATTCCTGTTCCTGCTGCTGAAAAACATCTCCACATATTCACTGTGGGGATAGTGTTTTGGGGGTGATTATATGTGTGTTGGTTTTGTGCCAGACATATGATTCTCCTTGGTGACCGAAAAAGTTCAATTTTGGTCTCATCTGACTAGAGTACCTTCCTCCATACATTTGGGGAGTCCAAATTCCTTTTGGCAAACTCAAAACGAACCTTTCTATTTTTGGCTGTAAGTAAAAGCATTTTTCTGGCCACTCTTCCATAAAGCCCATTGGTGTACGGCTTATTGTGGTCATATAGACAGATACTCCATTCTCTGCTTGGGAACTCCGCAGCTCCTTCAGGGTTATCTTTGGTCTTTTTGCTGCCTCTCTGATTAATGCTATCCTTGCCCAGTCTGAGAGTTTTGGTGGGCGGCCCTCTCTTGGCAGGTTTGTTGTTGTACCATGTTCTTTCCATTTGATGATAATGGATTTGATGGTCCGGGGGTTCATCAGAGATTTAGATATTTTTTATAAACTAACCCTGACTTCTCTGAAACTGAGACTTTGCGCTCCTCCACATTCCACTTGAGGATGCCCCAATAGAAAGATGTTCTATTGGGTTTAGGTCTGGAGACATGCTTGGCCAGTCCATCACCTTTACCTTCAGCCTCTTCAATAAA
>JAYDZG010000015.1:6414482-6426030 GCA_034509265.1 Microcambeva bendego | reverse complement strand
TCTGGAGACATGCTTGGCCAGTCCATCACCTTTACCTTCAGCCTCTTCAATAAAGCAGTGGTCGTCTTAAAGGTGTGTTTGGGGTCATTATCATGCTGGAACACTGTTCTGCGACCCAGTTTCTGGAGGGAGGGGATCATGCTCTGCTTCAGTATTTCACTGTACATACTGGAGTTCATGTGTCCCTCAATGAAATGTAACTCCCCAACACCTGCTGCACTCATGCAGCTCCAGACCATGGCATTCCCAACACCATGCTTGACTGTAGGCATGACACACTTTTCGTTGTACTCCTCACCTGATTGCCGCCACACATGCTTGAGACCATCTGAACCAAACAAATTAATCTTGGTCTTATCAGACCATAGGACATGGTTCCAGTAATCCATGTCCTTTGTTGACATGTCTTCAGCAAATTGTTTGCGGGCTTTCTTGTGTACAGACTTCAGAAGAGGCTTCCTTCTGGGGTGACAGCCATGCAGACCAATTTGATGTAGTGTGCGGTGTATGGTCTGAGCACTGACAGGCTGACCCCCCACCTCTTCAATCTCTGCAGCACTCCTGCGCCTATCTTTCAAAGACAGCATTTGGATGTGACACTGAGCACGTGCACTCAGCTTCTTTGGACGACCAACGCGTGGTCTGTTCAGAGTAGACCCTGCTCTTTTAAAACGCTGGATGACCTTACCCCCTGTGCTGCAGCTCAGTTTCAGGGTGTTGGCAATCTTCTTGTAGCCTTGGCCATCTTCATGTAGTGCAACAATTCGTCTTTTAAGATCCTCAGAGATTTCTTTGCCATGACGTGCCATGTTGAAATTTTCAGTGACCAGTATGAGAGAGTGTACTACAAAATTAAACACACCTGCTCCCTATGCACACCTGAGACCTAGTAATACTAACGAGTCACATGACGTTTTGGAGGGAAAATAACAAGCAGTGCTCAATTTATTTAGGGTTGTAGTCTCTTAGGGGTGTACTCACTTTTGTTGCCAGTGGTTTAGACATTAATGGCTGTATATTGAGTTATTTTGAGGGAAGAATAAATTTACACTATTATATAAGCAGCACACAGACTACTTTTCATTGTGTCAAAGTGTCATTCTACAACAGTCTAAATATAATTTACAATTATAATGTGTTATAACTTTGTAATGTAATCAAGACCTCACCACATCCATGATCTGCACTAAGCTGAGAGAAAGGACAACTGTGAGAGGCTGTGAGTCGTTGGCCACTGGCCGCTCCATACGATTGTAGTCCTTCAGCAAGTTTTTCAACAGAGCCCTCTGGTGAGGGCCCTGTACAGATACTGCAAGAGAAGGAAAGAGAATCATGAAAAATGGGTCCTGTTTCACACTCATGGACATTTCAAATGTACAGACATTCATTAACTGTACAGAAACACTTTGTGGTTTTGCAATTACTCAATCTAGTAGTAGCCTCTCTGTTTTACTGTATAATCCCCTGTCATTCATACTCTATTTATTTATCTAAAGAGACCCCAAAGTACCTGCACTGACAAGATGATGTTTAGTTGGTGGTCTGTTCTCAGCACACATGACATGATGAAATGCTGTGTTGTTGTGGGTTAAATAAAGCTGGTGCATCAATGTTGTTTGGATTTTTAAATAATATTTAAACACACTAGCCTTTGAAGAGACAATGACAATGTAGGTGCTGGTTGTTGATGTACAGTTGGAGACACAAGGCTGCACCTGATACACTATTTCACACTAACATTTAAATATGCTGTTGTGTCAGTGTACAATTGCAGTTGTACCCATCAATTCACACTTAATAACCCATAATAATGAAGTGAAGTATTTAGATCCTTGGCTGAGGTTTACCAGTTTGTCATAATTAGTTTCATGATGCGTCCAGAACTCAACATTTTTCCAACTGGATATAATTTAGAAAGGCAAACACTTGGATCTGTTGATGCTACATTTTCGTGGCCTACTCATTTCATATTTTATAAAGGACAATATGAACCATAGAAACACCGCTTACCACTTTACGAATATTTTTTCTGCAAGACATAGATGTACCTATTGCAGTTTGCTCTTCCTTTGTATTCCAAAGCTCTAAAAAATAAGCACACAGAGAAAAACAAATAAAAAGAAATATGCTTTCTGTATAGAGTCGTGGAAAAAGAGACAACCTCAAAATTTTCACTTTATTTCAGTTTACAATTTCTAAGTATGTTTGACGAAAACAAGCAGTGTTTTATTCTATTCAAAGCTCTATTCTAGTGTATAGAAAAAACAACACTGCTCATTTGTAATCACATAATTAGAAATTGTAAATTAAATATAATTTTGAAGTGGTCTCTTGTTTTTTTTCCATGACACTATATATATATATATATATATAGTAACTTCAAGAGGTGTCTATTTATTCAGAAAGTGGTCAGCAGTGTTTCTATGGTTCACATATTTGATAAATATTTTTCTTTGTATAATATGAAATGTGTTATGTGTATTTACATAGTTTAGCGGTAAGTGTTTCTTTACTTTTGGGGTATTGAATAACAAAATAAAAGTTGTCTCACTTAATACAAGAGAAAATTTGAATCTTCTGATCTAAACTGTAGGGCACCCAGGAAAAAAAATCTGTCATACTTAGCTTTCAATGTACATCCATGCTTGAGATGGGTTTCCCCTCACAATCACCACCCAGAAAATATGTTGCCAACACCATACTGCTGTCAGGACAGCGGATCACACAATACATGGTTCTTGGTAATATGGGATAAAACTGGCCAAGACTTCTTAACATGTCTGTTTAACATGCTTGGGGAATGAGTTATAAAGATTTTCTGGAGAATTTAGAATATGTGGAAAGGCCATTAACAATCTCTGTGGTATGTTGATCACATCACATTACCAGTTGAACGACAGGAGATGTAGTGATGAATACTCAAGAGGCACTGGGGGTTATGGTGGAACATAGAAGATTGCTCGATTAATGCAGTCTGTGCGGTTGAGTAAAGTCAAGAATGGAAACGTACATCAAATCAACTAAGAAATGAAAAACAAGTCAATTAGCCCAGTCACCAAGCTATGCTTGATGAAAACAGTGGTTTGGCCAATAGTCACATATAGATGGGAAGCTTAGACACTGAAGAAAGACAAAGAAAAATGCATTCAGGCTTTGAAGCATGTTTCCCCAAAAACACATGGTAGGTAGAGGTAGATGATAATCATTAAGTATGTCTACAAGATGGCCAGACCAGAAAATGACCTACTAAACTACATTTAGTGCCAAAAGTTATGTTAATTTGGACATTAAGACAAAAGACCAAGATAACTCAAGCCAAACATCACAATGTTATGGCATAAATTAAAATACAATAAAACAAACTGTGATGTGTTTATTCTCTTGAATTTTTATTGACAACAATACATTAAGATTTACGGTGTTCAGAGACCAATATAATCTGTTGTGCAAATATAAACACATTTGATCCTTGCAACACACATTTAAAGGTGAAAAGAATGATGCTGCAGTGGTTATTATTTGAGAACTAAAGATACCATTTGACAGCAAATTGTGAAATAGACACTGTGGACAATTGTATACTGAATACAATTTTGAGATCCAGAGGGGTTTCTTTTGAAACTTCAAATTTTGAACTTGTGACCGCCTTCAGTGGTAGGGCTTGAACCCAGTTGCTTAGCCAGTGATTTACCATTGCCCTTATTAAAGTACTTAACTACACTGCTCAACATTCTGTGGTCGTCAGTATCCGATTCTCCTCTTTATAATGTGCCATACATTTTCAATAGGTGACAGATCTGGACTCAAGCCAGTCAAACACATGCACTTTCAAATCAGGCCAGAAACTGCTTAGCTGAAATAACCATGTACTTCCGAGGAAAAACTGTCACACCTCGATTGAACCATATGACTAGCTATAAAGTATGTTGCAGGCATTAAACTGAAGGCATTAGTACTTAGTAATTTTTAAAATGCATTTTACACAATATAGTTATATATATGTAGACACACACACACACACACAAGTTTCTTTGTCTGTGTGTCCAAAAGGTGCAGCCAGGTCAATTGATGACACATTTGTCTTACTGGTGTCTAGCCACTAGGATGCATAATACAGTGCCCGGTAGTACCAGTCCCAACCTCAGATATTAGGCAGGGTTGTGTCAGAAAGGACATCCAGCATTAAAATTAAGCTAAATCAATTATGTGGCTTATGATCTCCTGTGGCAACCCCTAAAGGGAGCAGCCGAAAAAAAGAAGTCTGCCAATTATATAGATAGACAGACAGACATATTATGATTTTTCAGTGTTGGATGCTGGAACTTTTCACACCTACAAAGAATGGATGAATTTGTTTTATTGTAGGCACACTGTAAGAGACTGAAAAAAGAAAAAAAATCCAGAAAATCGATGATATGATTTAAAAAGTAATTCATTTGCTTTTTTTTACATGAAATAACTATTTGAACACTTGCCAACCAGCAACAATTCTGGCTCTCACAGACCTGTTAGTTTTTTTTAAGAAGCCCTTTTATTACCTGCATTAATTGTTCCTGTTACCTGTATTTAAGACACTTAAGTATTTAAGTCCACAAACTCAAACCTCTATATAAGTGCCAGGGACACAATTGTTAACCTGTACAAGGTTGGGATGAGCTACAGGACAATAGGCAAGCAGCTTGGAAAGAAAGAAACAACGCCAGCACATGTCCAGGCTCATTTCAAGTTCACCAATGAACATCTGGATGATCCAGAGGAGGCATGGGAGAAGGTCATGGTCCAGATGAGACCAAAATCAAGCTTTTTTGTATCAACTCCACTCGCCATGTTTGGAGGAAGAAGAAGAACAACCCCAATAACACCATCCCAATCGGGAAGCATGGGGGTGGAAACAACATACTTGGGTGTGCTTTTCTTTAAAAGGGGACAGGACGACTGCACCGTATTGATGGGTTTATGTATCATGATATTTTGGCCGATCACCTCCTTCCCTCAGTTAGGGCATTGAACATGGGTCGTGACTGTTTTCTACCAGATTGTCAATGACTCTAAACCCACAGCCAGGGCAAGGAGTTGCTCCGTATGAAGCATTTCAAGGTCCTGGAAAGACTAATAGAAAATCTTTGGAGGAAGCTGAAACTCGGTGTTGCACAGTGAGGGCCCTGAACCTGAAAGATCTCAAGAAAATCTGTATGAGGAGTGGGCCAAAATCCCTCCTGCCGAGTGCAAGAACTCCAGGAAACATCTGACCTCTGTATTGCAAATAAAGTTTTTCTATTTTATCAATTATTTATTTCATGCAATAAAATGCAAATAATTAATAAAAAATATTAAATGTGATTTTCTGGACTTTTTTTTACTCTGTCTCTCAGAGTTGAAGTTTACATACGATAAAATTACAGACCTCTCCATTCTTTGTAGATGGGAAAACTTGCAAAATTTGCAGTGTATTTAAATACTTGTATCAAATATTTTGGTCTGACTTGAGGATTGCTATTTAAGCAGTGCAGCTACTAGGAGGTTTCCACAGTTTCTCAGTGTGAGCCCTTTAGTGATAGAGAAATTTAATCAAACTTAATTGTTGATAAATTATTTTAAAAGAAACCATACACAGTGGCAGTGATAAATAATTCCAAAACGAGCAACTTAAAATGTCCAAAACATTTTGAATGTTATCTTACATAAACCCTGGGCCTTTTTATCAAATAATTGTGTTCCCTTACCAGGCTACCGGTGACTCCTGTGCAAGGTGATCTTTTCTCGCCCATGCTGCTTCTGGTGTTTTTTAATCTCTGCATTGCAATTCAGCATAATTCCTTCTAAAGTTCTGTAAAATGTTCTTGTTTGTGTCCAAGAGACCTCCATGACACATGGCAATATTGTGCAATACACAACATGCCACATGGAATGCTCTAACCTTCTGATCGCTATATTGTAACGTCCCCCTTGATTTATCCAAACATCTGAAGCCCATTTCCAGCATTTCACTTTATTTTATAGTGCATGCTTTGGTGTGCTTTTGATTGAAAGCACACAGTTGTTGGCATGATATATGGTGTTTCAAATATACCAATAGGCATTTCTAGTTTTTTTTTTAAAACTACAAACAAAATGTGTGTTTTTCACACACACACACATTATACATTTTTTATGTACAGATCCTTTTAGTTTCACTGCAGCAACAGCTCCACAATGACATAACAAGGCTGGCAAATCTGTGCTTAAAATACGAAGAATCTTACTTTCTGTCTCTGCATTCCTAATGGATTTGGATAGATGAAAGCATGAAGCAGTAAAGTAATAGAGAGGAAGAAAATTAGAGAGAGAGAGGGAGAGAGAGAGTAAATGAAGGGGTAGAATTTATGGTTGCAGCTCCTAGCGCTTCACTGCTAAAGCGTGTTTATCTTTTTCCTTAAGCTAAATTAAACTAAAATCGAACCTTAAACACCAAAAGATGTGCACTGACATACCACACTGGTATATTAATATTGCTGCAGTGAAAACAAAAACATCTGCGGGGCTAACTAGTGTTTTTAACACTCTTTGTGTACTGTTCCTGACTGTTTCTTCTGGCTTTATCACTCATACACTCTTCTCACACCCTCTTCTCACACACTTGCATCTACTCAGGAAGAAACCTACCGTGAACCAAAGCAGAGATTCCAAACAAAGTCAAAGCCAAAGAGTGCCACATTCCAAGTGGTATAAAAAGGGATGCAGAGATGCCAAAGGAGAGACTGAGGAAGAGCAAATCCAGCAGAGGAATGAGTAGGAATCCTAGAATAGATAAGTGAAGGCGCTGAGGTTCCAGCGCTGAATGGAATGAAAGAGGGGGGAAATGTGGAGAGGCAGAACAAGTGCCTACACTGCCTTCTACAGCGATTAAGAGGATGGGGCTAAACATCAGATTGATTCTAGATGCTCAAGTCAGCGCTCTTTCTCTCTTCCTCCCTCCCCTCCCACGTGGCTTTTGGATTCCCTGAGAGCACAGGATAAGACAAAAGATGGAGAGAGCATTTTAGGCGTAGAGAAGAAAGCGGTAGAGAAATAATAGGGAAAATAGATTATATTATTTAGTGGCTCATCATGTAGATAAATTCCAGAAAATTACACATAACTAAGTTTGTTTGTTTTTAGGAGCTACTGGTATTCTTAACATCAGAGCAAATGTCAAATTAACATTTGAAAAAAAGATCACCATTTATTCTACAAGAAATATTACTTATTTTAAAGCAGCCCATTGTTGTTTTATATAATGCTGGATGAGAGGAAAGAATGGGAGCTCTCATCTGCATCTCTCCACTTATGTTCTATTTAGTAAAGCTTTCCATCATGGAAAAAAATTAAATACCACTTCAAAATTATCTTTTTTTTTTTTTTTTTAGATGTACAATTTCATGGCATGTGACCAAATTGAGCAGTGTTGCTTTATTCCTCTCTAACTGTTTTTGTAGTTTATTGAATAATAGAATAAAACAACACTGATCATTTTGGTCGAACACTTCCATGAATTGTACAAATAAAATAAAAAAACAAACAATTTCTCCAATGATGCTTCATATGACAGAACATACTCTTCTGTCGGCTGCTCCAGTTAGGTGTCGCAATAGTGTTATATTCAGTTCACCTTTTGGTGGTCATAATTTTATGCCTGTTAGATGTGTACAAGCTGGTGATGTTTCTACTAACTGGTTAATGAGGGAATTTCATTATTTTGATGATTTGTTATAGTTGATGCAGCTTTCGTTCCCTCATTCATTGTCTTTTACCACTGCTTTTTGATTCACTGGGCATAAGCTGGAAACCTAAATCTAACCAGGTTTCCAGTCCATCACAGGATACACACCCATACCTAGGGCAATTTTGTATCTCCAGTTGACCTGGCTGAATGTATTTGGATTGTTAGAAACCATACAAACACTGGGAGAACATGCAAACTCCGCACAGATAGGACCCCAAATTGAACCCAGGACCTACATTACAGTTCCAATGTACAATCTGAGCAAATTATGGGCCCGGTTCTAGTGGTGGGGCTTGAAACAGCAATTTTTTTATTACTAGTGCAGTACCTAAAGGCCATGACTTTCCATTTACTTGCTATTGGGCAACAGCACTACCCACTGAGCCACCTGCAAAACAGCTTTAGGCTCCAACAATTTTAATTAGCAATAACTTGTAATTTTTCCTTTATGTCTCACACAGGTGGATTATATTTAGGTAACATATTACACAGAGGCTTTTCTTGCCGGAATTATAGCATAAAAGCCATCAAACAGCAAACAGTAAACTTTTATATAAATGAAACATGTTCAGATGTATGGGTACAAGCCAGTGGTGTGTTGGGAATTATATTTTGCATTGTTTAATCCCAAATTGAAGTAATTGGGACATATCTTTTACTCTAATATCATTGCTTTAATGACTACATATCTCCATGGGTAGGAAGCTTTAAGGATTGTGAAAATGAATATATGGGTCAGGCCTATACTGTGAACATTAGCACAAGAACACACTTTGAATAAATCAGCTTCACCAGCATCTCCTACATCTGCCTTGTTTTTTCGATATAGTCTGAATACAAAAATGTTATTTAACAATTGTATATTTTATTATCCAATGTGCAAACTGACATGACATTTATTTGATTGTTTGTTAATTAGGATTTTAATGTTATCGTTTCCAATAATTAATTTAGCCAAAAGTGTAAACCGTTATTTATTACACAAGGTTCACAAGCTTATAAGGGGCAGCCATGGCCTGGTGGTTGGAGAACTGAGCTTGTGATCAGAAGGTTGTCACTTCAATTCCCAGAGCTGACAGGTTATGACTGAAGTGCCCTTGAGCAAGGCACCTTACCCCTAACTGCTCCTTAGGTGCTGTGGCTAGGGCTGCTCAGTGCCCCTAGTGTTCACTAGTGTGTATATATGTGTGTTTCACTTATATCAACATCTCAAATTAACCTTGCATGTCTTTGGACTTCGGGAAGAAATCAGAGCACCCGGAGTAAACTCACGCAGACATGGATAGAACATGCAAATATAGAAAGGACCCAAACTGCCCCACCTGAGAATTGAACCCAGGGCCCTATTATTGTGTGCCGCCCCATTTGTTTGGTTTGAATAAATCAATAATGGCTATTACTAGAGGTGGAAATATGATTTTTACTTGAGTACTTTATTTTAGCTCTATTATTTGATTTTTTTAAGTCTAAAAAAAGTATCAAGTAAAAAGTAACTTGTACTTAGTTACTTGGTTATTTTTAACAAAAGGTCTCTATTGTGTAATACAAACTGAACTCACAATAGTTGTTTGGAAATAAATTATAATAAAACGTTATATATATATATAAATAAATATGAATGTTATATTTTTGTCTATAATTTAATATTTAAGGAAAATATACTTGTATTTATAAAAACGACCATCTAAGACATTAGATGGAAGGAAAATAGGTTTAACATTTTTAACAGTCTGAACCAATTAAATGTATAATTCAATAGTCTAATGTCCTTAATGAATAGATGCCTCCAAAAAGTAAAATTTCTATTTTTAAAATAAAACAAAAATATTTCCATATATTCACAACATTAAAATGTCACACATTAGGACAATTCATGTTTATCTTTGTGAGGAAAAAAAAAAGCCAAGCAAACCGGAGTTACGGAAATGGACTAGTAATTTGAAAATCCCTGGATCAAATTCTACCACTGATAGGTTGTCACTTTTGGGCCCTTGAGCAAGGCCTTAACTTCTCAGACTGTATACTGTAATGTAAGTCTCTTTGGATAAAGGCTTCTGCTAAATGCTCAAAATGTTTTAAAGTCTTATTGGAGGGGATGCATAATGAAGGACATTGTACTGACAAAGTGCTGGACGATGCAGACCAGCTGAACCAGTGTGCTTAGTTAAACTCGCTTGCACGAACTGCTGAGACAGGAGTGAGCAAATAAGACAAGTGTGTGAGGGAGGAAGATGAGAGAGTAGGCAAAAAGCCAGAGAAAGTGTAGAATGCAAAGACAGAAAAAAATAGAGTGTAACGAATTACCCTATCAGACCAGATTTCCTTCTGAAGCCTTCGCAGTGAGACTGAGGTTGCTGGTGTGTGTCCATTTGGGCGCATATGTGCTTATATGGGTATTAAAGTCTGACATACCAAAAATCTTTTTGGTAGTGATTTTAAAATGAGTTTCTTTTTGACGTAACAAATAATGAAATTACAGTGGAAATTTGACGGTTGGTTTGCAGGAAGTGAAAAAAAAAGGTATGGAGTTAAGGGGGTAGTAAATGGGTGAGGCTGGTGAAATAGGATGAAATTTCGTTTAGAATTTCTTAAATTTCACACCACAATCTGGCCTTTTTCATGTCATATGATTACATTACCAGAATGCCTCATATCTCTGCATTAGAAAATAATACAATGATAAAAAATAAAGTAACTACCTAAACCTTGATCTTAGAAAAACATGATGTGAAATTCAGGGTGATAAAAAAAAAAAAAAGAAAATTTCTTTGTGTACCCCCTGCACCCCTCTGTACCTTTATGTATCCTTGAGAACGTCTCTGTTTACCCCTTGTACCTCATTGCACCCTTCTGAACCTCTCTTTGTAACACATTTACCTCTCAGTACCTCTGTGTACCCTTCTGAACCTCTGTGAGTACTCCCTCTGCCTATCAGTACCGCTGTACCTCATTGCACCCTTCTGAACGTCTCTGTATACCCTCTATACCTCCCAGTACCTATGTGTTCCATTCTGAACCTCTTTTTGCACCACCTGTACCTCTCAGAACCTATGTGGACCCTTCTGAACCTCTCTGAGCACCCTCTACATCTCAGTACCTCTGTGGACCCTTCTGAACCTCTATTTGTACCCCCTGTCCCTCTGATTACCTCTGTGGACCCATCTGATCCTCTCTAAGTACCACTTGTTACTCTCATTACCTCTGCGGACCCTTCTGAACCTCTTTTTGTACCCCCTGTACCTCACAGTACATCTGTAGGCCCTTTTGAACCTCTCTAAGTATCTTCTGAACCTCTCAGAATGTGTGTGGCCCCTTCTGGACCTCTTGGTGTACCGCCTGTATGTCTCAGTACATCTCTGGACCCTGCTGAACCTCTGTTTGTATCCCCTGGACCTCTCATTACCTGTGTGGATCCTTTATAGCTTTTTAAACAGCTTTTTGAACAATTTGTACCTCTCAGTCACTCTGTGGACCCTTCTGAACCTCTCGGTGTACCCCCTGTTACTCTCAGTACCACTGTGGACCCCTCTGAATGTCTGTTTAAACCCTTTGTACCTCTCAGTACCCCTGTGGACCATTATGAACCTCTTTTTGTACCCCCTGTACCTTGCACTACAGGGGTTGGACAATGAAACTTACACACCTGTCATTGTAGTGTGGGAGGTTTCATGGCTAAATTGGACCAGCCTGGTTGCAAATCTTCATTTATTGAGTGTGAAGGTTCAATTTAAAGGGTAAGAGCACAGTTTTGCTCAAAATATTGCAATGCACACAACATTATGGGTGACATACCAGAGTTCAAAAGAG
>JAYDZG010000015.1:6387664-6399074 GCA_034509265.1 Microcambeva bendego | reverse complement strand
AACAACAGAGGCAGCTCAGCAGTGGTAAGGCTTTAACTGGCAACATTCTGATTACTAGTCCAGCACCTTAACCACTGCCAAAATACTGTCCCTAAATAGGGTTTGGCCTTTGATGTTGTTTAAGGAACATTTGGTAACTCAAGGCACCTACACAGAAGATGATCAGTGCATGACTTGATGTATCCATCAAATTAGCCTACAATATTTCATTATTGAAATATCATAAATTTATTCTTTTAACATTGCATGCTGACTTAACATGTAATTTCCTTTTATTCATTTACATACTGAAGAAATATGTACAAAAAGTAAACCGTCAATGCCTTTGTGAGCAAATCTAAGGGCACAGTAAGACAAAAACCAAACCGATAGTAAGAGGACCCTGTTCCAAGAGATAAACACAAAGTCTTTCCTGAGTCCTGGGTCCAAACAAACACCAAGCATGAGTAGAAACATACCAGAGTAGGGAAGCCCTTCCACATCTCTTCCATGTTATACAGCCAGGGTTTCTGCACACACATGCACACGACGACCTGAGCTTGACACTTTTACTTAGACTTAGATTATATTATCCCATCAATTCTGTCATACTCACGTCAACGAGGGCAGCCAGGCCAGCAATGAAAGCAAGAAGGTAAAACGTAAACCTCCAACTGCAAAAAAATGCACAAGCATTTCAGCAAATTTTGCTCCAGAACATACACAGAATCAGCTAGCTATGCTAAAAAGAGTGGAGGTACACAGTAAGACTTAAGCGGATTGGAGGGGTCTTGCAGGTGCAGGTCAATAGAGGTCAAGAGGGAGTGTTTTAATTACATCCTATATTCTATATTTTGTATTTTATATTTCCCTATGGCTATGACTAAACCACCTTTAGTGAGAATGAATCATTATGGGTAATTTATCAGTTTTTGTAAGAGGAAACCACTGGGGTCAGGGTGCCGTTTTAAGTCAGAAGATTTAGGATGAGCTCATTTTCCGAGCTTTTCATAGCCAACGTTTTCAAAGACTTCCTCAGACAAAATCTTCTCAGAAATAATGTCCGTCCCTGTAAGATGAGCTCAGGTCCATTGTCTCCCGCTCCGGTTTCCTTTCCCCGTACACAAAAGATGGAAGAGGAACGTGCATAATAAGGTTTAGTGTGTGTACCTGGCCTCCTTGAACTTCTTGAGCTGGTTGGGCCGCTCCTGGTTGCGTCGTCTTCTGAACCATCTCTGTATCTGCAGCTGAGAATAGCCTGTCTGTTTACTTAAACCTTCTAGCGAGCTCTGTGGAGGACACACAGACGTGGAAAACAGGGGAGCAAAAGTGAGGGTAACAAAACACTGGACACTGAGCTTATATCATGATGTAGTGCAGTAGTATAGACCTGATTTCAGACAGAGTATAGGGTAGGGGTGGACAAACCACAGCACCCGGGTCACATACGCCCGTTTGAGTGATTGGAATGCTAAGTATTTATAAACTTCGTTTCACCTTTTAGTCCAAGACCCTGCATTTCAATTGATTCCACTAGATAGCGTGTGACACAGTACCAACGTCACAAGAACACTAGTGCCGGTCCAGTTTGCACTTGTTCAAATTCACCACAACCCAGATTCGAAACTTCTGGGTTCACTTTGCTCTACCAACCAAGCTATACTAACAGCAAAGCGTTAGCATGTTGTTATGCTAATGTACTTGCACACACACCAAGTTACTATGACTCAAACTGAAAACATAATGACCAAATGCTTTAGAAGTTCCACTGTAGTGGAAACATAAAAAATAACTTTTACTTGTGATGTGATCCTTCCCCTGCTCTGATAAAAATAACAAATACATTAAAAATCACATTCACGCATGTGTAAACGTGCACATAATGGGATGAGTCCAATGTTTCATTTATGTTCAAAAATGAAAATAAATATTTGAATGTGCTGACTGTAGTCAAGCACTAAGACAAGATAAACTTGCAAAAAGACAACACTGTACCTTTAGAAACTGAATGATGGAGATGGCCAGTCTTTACTTCTTAGCCCACTGTTGCCCTGAGCCAAAATGTTTACACACAACTGGTATAGGGTGTTGATTTCACTTTCATTCGATAAAAATTGTACACCTGCCCGCAGAAATGTCAATAAATTATCTAAAAAGCGACCTATGAATAGCCAGGACACAGTACTGGCAGCAGCGGTCTATGGCTAAATATGAAGTAAGTCTAGCCCTTCCTTTAATTACAGGGTTTACAGCACTTCACGAGCATCAGTCAAATTGATTTTACATCCGAGTCAGAAGATTAGAGAAGCTCATAGTTGCTGGCTCAGAGAACTTTTTAAACTAGTGCTGAATTTTGTGATGAATTAAAATATTTAACGCGTTAAAAATACGCATCTGTGGTTGCTCAACTACGACCAAGTTTAATAAATGTTATGATGTGATTCGTTTTTTTTTTTTTTTAATCATTCTTTAGTCCTATTTTAAGCATCAATTATTTAATCATGTTCAAGTACCCAGTCTCAGTTTACATACAGCCGCCATCACTCCTGATCAATTTTGAAGTTTGTGATTTGTGTTTTCTCTCTGTGAATCTTGAGCTGTCTTAGAAGCCCTGGGAATGGAACGCAGGAGCTGCTTGCTGGGAGGTGACAGTGATATCCACTGTGCCCCTTGAATTTTTATTAAAAAGATAAGAGCCTGTGGAAAATCGAAAATTGACACTCGATCCACCGATATTAAAATCTCGGTGACAGGTGTGTAAATATCTGTTATACCTGTGCTGGATGTTTACTTGCGCTGCAGAAGTAAGACTCCAGTGTTGGATTAGGTGTTGCCCGTACCCGCAGCTTCTCCTTTACTCCCAACAGTGAGGCCAGCCGAAGTGCAACCGTCCTGCACATAGTAATTTATTAAGTATTAAATCACAAACAAAAACCCAATTTTCTGTGTTAGAATGTTAGAATGTACCCACGAATGCAATGTTGCTTTCATATCCTCCTCACATAAAAATAATCTCCCCATAAATCAGTTAAGAATTCATGTTAAATTCATCGATATACTTTAGACAACAGAGGGCGCTGCCACTATATATGATGGCACCAAGTTGCTAAATTTTAATTCAAAATGGTTTTTGTATAGTTTGTACCAAGCTCAGAAATTAAGCCACGATAGATACTTACTGAAATTGAGTTAACAAACTGTTGGATTGTTTTTGGACTGTGGGAAGAAACCAGATCTCCCAGAGGAAACCCACACAGACCCAGGGAGAACATGCAAACTCTACACAGAAAGGACACGGACCATTCTACCTGGGAATCAAACCCAGGACCTACTGTCCACTGAGCCACCTGCAACAGGGATGTATAAAATGATTTCCAATGTAGATGTCTACGAACCTTTCAAAAATCTGCCTTATGATGAGGAACGCCAGGGCGATGGGCAGGGTAACCCAGAGGTCTGAGCACTTGGCATAAGTGCGGCCATCTCGATCCTGCAGGTCGGCCCAACCCAAACCGACCGGAAACCACAGGCGCTCGTTCCAGAACCATTCGCTCAGCTCGGCCAACATGGTCCTGTAGAGACGAGAGAGTGAATCAGACATAGAAACCATCCCGGAGTCAGGTGCCATGCTCAAGTGCACTTCAGTCGTGACCTGTCGGCTCTAGGAATCAGATCGGCAATGTACCTGTACAAAAGACTGCGTAGATCAGAATGACACAGACACAAATGCACTGAATTTTGGGTAAAATACAATAGAGCAGAACACATTCTCATTTACTGGATACTTATATGGGTGTAGAATATAACCAAGTTCTTTCTTCGCATATCCCTTGGTGTTTGGCAGACTTGGGCATTCTGAGTCCAGGTTCCATAGTATGGCGCACCTTGGAGCCCAACAGTGGCTGCAGGGCAGAGCAGAGAATCTTTCAATTAAGAGTCCAAAGCTCTACCAATAGTAGTGGTATTATTAAAGCTAGTGATGCTCTGATAGACACTGTGCTCGTGTGCTTGAAGTACAGTAGACCGTTGACTTATGAACAATATTTTGTTGATATTCTGTAACATTTTAGATCAAAATGGGACGAAGGAGGGTGCAGGGAAAGTGTTGTGGTAAGAAAGTAAAAGAACTGTGTGCCACGGCACACATAGTGAAATGTGATGTGGTTTTTTTATCTACAGTACAGTCCAGTCTATTGTTTATTAGAGTAATGCAGTAATGTTGGTTCTAGAATTTAATTTTTAAGCAAAAATATACTTGTATTTAGACGAACAAAAAGCAATTGGTATGGTGGGGGGGCGGGGTCTGACGGATTAATTATACTTACATTATTTCTTATGAGAAAAACTGATTTAACGAGATGAAATTTTGACTTAAGAACTTTTATTCAGAACCAATTAAATTCATAAGTTGAGGATCAACTGTATTTTAAGTGAGGATGAAAAAAAATAAAGCAGACTGGATGAACTATGCTCTACTAACCGGTCAAGAGTATCTCATTATGAAAATAAATATAACAGGTTTTGAATGTCATTGTGTAACATTATTATGCTCGACAAGTACCCAAATAAAACTAGTTGTACTTGGTGTGACAAAAAAAAATGGTACTGGTGAATTCCTAATTAAAACCATAAAATTGATTTATTAAACAATAAAACAGATCTGTGTACATGTGTGACGGCAGAATGACTTCTCATCAGAGCAACTTGAGTGTAGAGGAGGAACTTTGGCTCATGACCAATCATAAGCGTGGCAGGTTTAACTCTGACCCCATGTGTGGCAAAAAAGAAAAATCAGTTGATTTCTCGCTGTTCCCCCGCTGCCAGCTGCACATACTGAGCCAATAGGTTACTTGCACTGCTCGCTCAATGGAGCTATTCTGAAATCACCATGACAGCATGGTTACTATCGCTGGCTGGCCGCTTCACAAAGGCTGCATTGTCACCTGAAATCGTTAGCACTGCCTGGAGCCAGAGAGAGAGAGAGAGAGAGAGAGAGAGAGATGCTGGACAATGCTGCTACTAGACAGAGTGGAAGTTACTAATTTACCTTAATACCATGTGAGAGAGAGAGAAGGTGTTGAGCTGGACAATACACCTTCAACCAGAAAGCATTTTTTGAAATACTGCGTATAGATAGAAGTTTGGACGCCACTGATAATCCCCTCTCAGATTGCTCAGCAAACAAACAGTTCTGATGAAGTTTTGTTTGCTTCTGTTCAGTGAGCATTTTATTTTCAGTCAGCTATAAGCAAAGCAAAGTTCGCTTGTGAAAACATCTTGAAATGTTTTTAGCAAACAAAAGCCAAAATTTAAAGACTCGCGTTTGTCTTTCATATCAGATGACATCGGCACGTTTACCGTTTTTAAATGTTGACATGGAGAAATTTCAAGGGTAATTAAACTTGCAAGGCTTTTAAATGGATATTGGTTAGGGCTGGTACCAATCAGATACTCAGTATCAGCCACTATTGGCCCAAATCCCTGGCTCGGATATCGGAGAGGAAAGAAACGTGTAATTCTATCCGATACTGCTGCCGTAATGTAAATAACATGTAGCGGCAAAATCTGTTCTTTAGGTGCAGCGATACATTTTAATAGATAAAACCAAACTTTAATTCCAAAGTTTCCACACATTCTCCTATACACCTACTCCCTGAATGGGTTGCCAGATTGCAACAATTTCATCCACCTGCCAAAGCAGGATTTTCCCCTCCAACTTCAAACCAAACCCAGCCAGTATGGCATCTCTCAAAGAGACAGAACCCCTTCATAGCGAGACGGCTTTGAGATTTTTACTGGGATTCGCAACTATGTACAAGCACAGAACACATTTGTCTAGAATTAACTTTAATGTTACACCAACTGTATTACTCAAATCATTTATTTAAGAATAAATATGGAAATAACTTGTACACCAATACAGTGGCACAACACGTGTACGTTTACTGCGAATGCTGCTGTACATTTGTGAGAATTTGACAAGGCGACACTGACTTTCTCTTGCGGAAGCACGGTGGCTAAGTGGGTAGCCTCACAGCAAGAAGGTCCTGAGTTTGATCCGCAGATGGGGCAGTCCAAGTCCTTTCTGTGTGAAGAAATGTGTTCGAGAGCCATACTAAATATGTGCATGTTGTATTTCGATTGGCGGTAATGTCGTTTCGCTTTGGATCAGTAGATGGAATCAAACAGTCCTAATCAAAGGCATTTAGAAGGGTGATAAACAGATAATTGTTTTTATGTCTGAAATGTACGTTAAGCCCAGTTTGGCATCCAGATGATGTAAACATTTTTTTATTTGCTTTAAAACTTGTGTTGTATAACTGTTGATATTAAAATATCACCTGTTGTCCATTTGAATATCTTTTTTAATCTTTGTTTTCATTTAATTGTTTAAATAAGGTCTACATTTCAAGCAAGGCCGCAACGATTTGCATGATTGTTCACTGTCTGAAAAAAAGAACGAAGAACCATCTATTTAAAGGCTCTTTAAAAGGAAGGGAGCCAAAAGAGCCGGCTCCCTTCAAGGAGCCATAGTCATCAGTTCAATTCATTTTCTTTAACCCCTTATCCTAAATAGGGTCGGGGAGGGGTGCTGGAGCCTATCCCAGCTCTTCAACGGGCGCAAGGCACAAGGTAACACCCTGGATGGGGCACCAGTCAATCGCAGATATCTACAGGACAATTCAGTGTCTTCAATAAACCTTGTAGCATGTCTTTGGACTGTGGGAGGATTTCACATGCATTCAAACATTATTCTTCATTGTGCACTACACTTCTCTGAAGCTGTACAGAGAATCATGTTACTTTCAGTTAACTTAGTATATTCCACAGGGCATTATTCATGTCCCGCTTCTTCTGTCAAACAGAAACGATTAATCAGGAGTTGTATTAAAACAATTAATTTAAGTGGTAGAGTGTAAACATAATTCACAAAACATTTAATTAATTACTTTAATGTCACACACACTCAGCGCAATGAAATACTCAATTCTAATCTCTTCCCTACACTCGCTCCATCTTTACTGCCTCAGCATTGAACACTTAACATTCTTAAAGGGCCAGACAACATCTCTGTAATTCACAATACATGACAGAGAGAACTTACAAATAGTAAAAAATGCATTACTGACTCTCTTTTAGCTACAATAAGTGTATACATACTGCTGTTTTGTACATATAACAATACAATTATCAAATAATATTTTGTTTGCATTTCTGAGTTCATAGAAATATAACAGATTGTGTGGAATCACATCTAATCGTATCAAAACAGTATCGAACCGAATTGTATCATATCATATGGCAAATGTCGGAATTGAAAATAATCGTATTGTTGGTTAGGAGTATCATATCAATATGAATTGTGATTTACACCCCTTGATCAGGAATGAGCAGAAAGTGTAGAAAGGGCAACCCCACCAAAAAGGTTTGCCGCAATTAATATTTGGTAGCAAACTGGAAACATTTCCAGTAAGAGAAGTTATTTTTGTGAACTTGAGTGGGCACTTCTGCCTTGGACACCAGTAGGTCTAGAAACAATGACACAACTGTCCGTAAATACACTACGCAAGCAACAAGGGAAGCAGAAGTTACATGGTACTCAACACTTGTACTAGGAGCTTGTACATGTTTGTTATTATCCAGCTTAACCAGAATCCCTTAATTATTAGGACACCCTAGTAATGAAGGGTGTTTCAAACCCGAGACAAAAAATGAATGGCTGTGAATCACTTCAAGTTATGGATCACACAGTGGATCGTGTCGGAATTTTACATTTGGCTTGGTTTTTACATAGGATGCCCTCCTTGGAGCAACCCTCCTATAGGCTTGAGACAGTCACTACAATGCACTGGTCTGTGCATCCTAGTGTCTACAGGGGCATCCAGCTGACAAGCAATGCAGAGTTTAGAGTTTTGCCTCTCTGCGCTGGTGTGCTGGCAGAAGATCCCACAGCTCCACTAAAACGCTGCATTCAGCACTTTTACTGTCACCAGGTGGTCATGACCAGATTATGTGTGGTTTCAGTGCTTTTTCTGCAGAACCACAGTGTTAAAATGTTCTTCCTGAGTGTATGTGTGGTTTTCCATTGTCTACTCCAGTACTCATTCACCTCCCAAACATGCAGAGGTGGACTGGTTGCTCTAAGTCAACCACTGGTGCGAATGTGGGAGTGATTTATTGACTGTATGAAAAAAGACAGTGTGTATGAAGGACATTCACACATGAAGCATCTGAGCTCACCCAAACTACTTGAATAACATCATTAATCCAGTCACTGTGTCTCTGCATGAACAACACAGGTCTAATTTCAACTTCATGGACGACAATGCTTCATTAGGGAATGGCTGCTGGAGACCGGGTTACCTCAAATGGAGTGGCCTGCACGTTCTCCAGACCTGAATCCCATAGAAAACTGATGGGATCAGCTGAATCGCCGTACTGGGACTCTTGCATTTGGGAGTCATTCAGGTCGGTGGAGCTGGAATCGTCAGCAAACTGCTCTGCTCTCGCAAACCATGTTATTTCACAAAAACAATTGCGAGAAATGACGAGGGACTTAATGACACCATGTCCAAAATATGCATGTTATCAAGTAGATAGCGATCAAAGTGTGTGTGCTGATGAGCACTTTTTGCAATGCAACACTGGTATTACGTTTTGTAGAGAACAAACTGAAATACTGTCAAAACGTGTGCCGGTTATTTTGACAGAAACTATTTACACCCAGGTTTCACCTCACGCCGTATCTAGTGTGCTTAAATGGTTGTTCGACTCATCACTGTCAGTCAGGTGCTGCCTCTTAAAACGTGTTGTGTTTAATAATGAACTATCTGTTTAATATATATTAATATATATATTTAATTATGCAAAATGCAGCTGCGAGGCTCCTGGCTAGAACAAAGAAAGAGTATTACCCCATACTTGAGTCATTGCACTGGTTACCAGGAAAAAAAAATTGAATTGATTTTTACTATTCGTTTTTAGGGCTTGGCATGGCCTGTCTCGGAGTTACATCGCTGACCTACTCTGTCCCCATTCCACGTCACGAGCTCTGCCCTCCTCAAACCAATCCAGTCATTCCACAGTCTCGGATGAGGTTCAAGGGTGGCCGGGGACTTTTCCAAAGCTGCCACAAAAACTATGGAACAGTCTGCCACTTTTCATAAAGGAATCTCCCACAAAATATGCAAATTTAGTCTTGGTTCATTTCAGTATTTTATTTTGTTTGCGTGGTTTGATTTGTTTTATCTGATTTGTTTGTATGTTATTCCATGTTTAATATTCTATAGCACTTTGACACTTAAATGCGCTAAAGAAATAACGGTGACTTGACTTTTTTATTATAATTCTTGTTGAATGCAAGGTATTTATTTTTATTAAAAGTGTTTTTTTTTTGTTTATGCTGCGCTGCTAACAGCTAACAGAGTTCTTTCTGTGGTATTTTATGCGGTTATGTTGATGCCGGCAGCGGTTTTAAAAAAAAATTAATTAAAGTTCATATTTTTCTTGCAATTCAGTGTAGAAGCGTCATCTATAAGTACGAAACTTTACATTGCCAGTCATTTGCGAATGTTTAGCGAACACGCACCGTTTACAGAAACCCAAGTCATTTTAAACTTCCGTAATAGTTTCAATAATGACACAACCCTTAGTTTTTTGTTAAATTGAATACATGTATTAAAATTATTTATTTTAAGTGTTCTTTTTGTGTTTTGCCCTGCTATGGACGTGTGCTACTTTTGTTATAAAAAAAAAAAAACAGGCTTCAAATATTTGCCTGACTCACAGCTAACACTCGCCATTGTGGCTTCTGGCTTTTTCTCTCCATGTTATCATCTCAGTGAGAACCCCCACTACCAAACAGTGAGCTCGAACCCACACTACCAAACAGTGAGCTCGAACTGGTGACCCCTCCCACTGTTTTCTTATTATGGATGTCCTAAAAGTCCCAGTTTTCAAGATAGAAATATGGAGCATCACGTGTTTAATCTATCCTCACCATATTAAAATACTGTCAGCATATTTAAATACTGTGGTATCTCAAAATGCCACCCAACCCTAATGCCTATACTCAAATGCCCTACTTTCAGGATATCACTATAACGTGAACTTTAAAAAAAATCACCAACTTTTTGTGGGTAGTGTACACAGCCACACACACATACAGCAAATAACCAAATAGCCCTTTTAAGACTACAGAACAATAGCTGCTGCCTTTTCTTACTCACCGGTTTAACATACAATTTGCATTCAGCTTCCTCTGTGCCACAGATTTGCAAATCACCAGATGCTCAAAACATAGGGATTGAGTAAGAGTTACAGCAGTCGACAATGTATAACTGAGCAGCCGGCGATGTCACTTAAAAGCCCATTTGACCATTATGATCAGGACATTTGAACTCGTATTGACTTTCAAACTGACCGACCGGCTAAACAAGCTCTGCATCCACGCCTCTACAGTTTGCAGATCTGGTCATGTGACCACTCACTGCACACAGGCCAGCTGCTCAGGCCAATATTGATCGAGAGAAATAATTTGAAAGTGAAATGCCCTTTATTTTACAACAATACTCCATTCCAAACCGTACATCTACTCATCAGAGCTTGCTGTGATCGTTGACGTTTTTGCACTAACCCAATTTGTCTTGGAATATCTCGTGAACTAAAGCAATTTACATAAAACATTACACTTTATTAAATTAACTTTAGCATGACCTGTTGTTTGCTAAAACTGACTGGGCTGTGGGTAATGTAGTAAAAGTATATAGAAATAATAGATACCACATTTATATTTAACTGAAATGTCCTTTTTCTACAACCATTTAAACCGATTATCCAAAACAAACATTTTACGGCATTTTCTCTACAAGACAAACAGGGATTTAAGGGATGCCAAAGATTCCTTTATTCCATAAAGTCTGCAAGAAACTGTTAACCCTTTACAGACTGCTTTAATCAATCAAGAATGGTGTAGTATTTAATTGTAGTCAAATCATTTATTAATAGGGATGTAACAATTGACTGAGAATCATTAAGAATCAACACACAATTTGAATTAGTGATTCATTTAAGATAAATCGATCTTCAATTTTATCAGCAAAGGGCGATCGTGCAATTTTCTTTTTTCAAAAAGTCATCGTGAAAGCATTTTCAAGCATTGTTTTCACTTACCTAAAAAATAAATGGGCATTCGTTGTTTATATAAATACAAGATAATTACTAACACTTTATTTTATGCAGATAAATTGTAAAAGGAAATTTTGCTATAATTAGTCTTTTTTATTAGTTCCATTTTGTTTAAAAAAGAAAAAAATGGATTAAATCATATTGTGAACCTTGAATATATGGGATCGAATCCCAAATGCATTTAGATCGTATATTAATATTTTTTCACAATGGCAAAAAACATGAAATATGAAAAAAAAAAAAT